>ML286268.1:19057-48282 GCA_005239495.1 Nicotiana undulata | reverse complement strand
CCCCAACAACTAAAACTCCTCCCCTCCCTCACTACTAACACGCACCTTCCCCCTCTCCAAATAATCCCAGCCTTAATCCTCCCAAGGTTCAACGCCAATCCCATCCCCACCACTCTTCTTCACTTCTCACAATCTCCTCTCACTTCAGGTAAGGTTTTCTTTTTGCCAATTTTTGTTAGGTTTTCTTTTGAATTCTTGGTTAGATAGTAATTTTTCTTCTTTTTCTCTTAGAAGTATTTTGTAGTGTATACATAGTTTCTTGTGGGTTGAGGTGTTTGTGTAGAGTGGGTAGCATTGGGACAATTATGGTGGAAATTGGTTTATAACATGGTTAGTTGGGGGCTCCGGTGAATGATGCCCACAACGTGTTTGATAAAATGCCACAGTGAGTGTCGATGATAATTGTGACCAATTGTGCGGGTAAAGTCCGAGTAACCGCAGTTGGGTCACATCTTTTGTGCTTCGCTAATGATGTTATTTCTTTTAGGAAGTATGTCACCCTCCAAAAAGCGTCGAACCACCGGTACTTCTTCCAGCGGACAAACGGAATCATCTAGAGCACGAGCGTCAACTGATGCTCGTCCTTATGATAGTAACAGTTTCGTCTCCGCCGCAGCTCAGGAACGGTTTGCTGTTAAGGAACCAAAGAAACCAATACCAGAAAGGGGCATGGATATAGGATCTCTCCAATATGATTGTCCCAATATTTACAATGAGCTGGTCAGGCGTGGGCTGGAGATTTTCTTGGAAGAGCCGGATGAGGCCAATTAGATGGTTGTGCAAGAATTTTACGCCAACATTTCGGAGCATGTGAATGATGTGGTCACAGTGCGCAAGAGGCATGTTGACGCCTCTGTGGAGGCCATTAGGAGGTCATATAGTCTTCCCGGTCCTGTAGCGGAGAGGGGCGACTACTATGAGGCGTATGGTAGACGATACACTCAGTGGGAGGTGTTCTTTGAAACAATATGTGTGCCTAGAAAGGAGATTGTGTGGATGCAATATGGACAGAAGTTCAAATCGGCGGAACTAACCTTTGAAGGTAAGTGTTGGATTTATCTCATCAACAATCGTCTGATGCCGTCCCACAACACCACGGAAGTGAATACTCCTCGTGCGACATTGATTTGGTGTTTCATGAATGGCCACAACTTTGACGTGGCCAAGCTTATTCACGAGGAGATGTTTATTCGTGGTCCGATCCAGAGGTATGGTTTTTTCTTCCCTTCCCTAGTCACTAGGTTATGCCGGGCAGCTCAGGTGCCGAAAAACTTGAGGGTAGATGGGAAAGTGCCGAGAGAGGCAAAGTTCCGAGCGGATAAGGTGACTATCGGGAAGGAACCTGTGGCAGCTGGTGGTGATAATAATAATGATGCACCTGAGAAGGATGAGGATGAGCAAGAGGGAGTGGGAGATGAGGCGCCCACCCATGAGCATGTCGTGGACACCGCAGGACTGTCTAGGGTTAGTCGGGGTAATTGGTTAGATGCCTTAGAGCAGTAGATGGCGAGTCTGCGTACCACGGTCACTGACTTGGGGACGCAGGTTGATGCGTTGGCCACCCAGCATGCTAAATCTGAGAAGAAAATAATGGGTTGGCTGCGGGCTATGGGTCGTGCATGTCATCTGGACCCGGGGACGGTCTCCGATCAAGATTGATCTGTCAGGGAAGTTCCTTTACCTCGCATTTCTTTATTTTGTATGACATGAGGACATGCCATCTTTTTAAGTGTGGGGTGGGGGATACTTCGTTGTATGTGTATATATGTAGGAACATAATTGTCTTTATGTGAGTCGACTTGTCCCGACGATGGATCTCACTCGACGGGGTTCTTGAGGGTCTAAGTCGATATATATAAAAAAAGATTTTCTTTTTAGGTAGTGTATCAACTCCCCCTCGGTTTTTCTTTGGACCGTAGTTCTTTTCCAAGGGTTTTGCTTGAACCGGGTGTAGTTAGCTTCTTTTCGTTTATTTTTTATTTTTGGTACTTATGGGCTATGAGCTGAGTTAGAAAGAGAATCCCTTAACGTTGTTACTCCTTGAACACAATAGACACTAAGGGTGACACTGAGTTTCAGTTGTTGATTCTTGTTGGAGTGCCTTAAATTGTATGTTCGTAACTTGACTTAAGTACTCAGACGAGAGTGTTTTGATGAGCCAATATGGAGTGAGTTATGTTCCATGTGTGTATGAGATTTGTTGTATTCTATGCACTGTATTTGATGCCTATAACTTGCTCTGTGTGTTTGCAAAGTGAAATAGTAGCTTTATTCAGTCTTAGAAGTGATATAGGCATTTCTTTGTTAAGCCAGATATATAAAGTTTACCCACCTAAATGTGATGTATCGTAGTTAACCCCATTGAACCTATAAGCCTGTTTCTTTGGAAACCACATTACAAGCCTTACCCAATTGTTTGAATGGACCATCTGTTTGAACCTCTTTATCTCCCATGAGCACTTGATTGTTATGAACTGTGTAAAAGTTAAAGTGTGGGGTGGTTGGTTTGGCTTTTGAGTGGAACCAATGAAATAGGGAGAAAGGTGCAATGTTTTGGAACAAAAAAATAAGCGCCACTTGGATGAAAAAAGTAAGAAAAAAAAAATAGTCCTTGATAAGAGGTGACTTGATGTAATTGTGCTTAAAGAAGTATGGGGAAATATAAAGTGAAGTAAAGGTGGAATGTCTGGTCTAACATAAGTATGGTTCAGAATGTGAAAGTAATTGTATTAAAGTGCTTAGGGAGGTGTAGTCACTATATCCAAATATATCCTACCCGTCCTTTAGCCTACATTACAACCAAATAAAGTCCTAATTGATCTTAGACTGAATGATCTCAATTAGTAGAGTAATACACTACAGGCAAGTCTATGGTGCATCTCTGTGGCATATGAATGTCCTTCTGAGAGTGAGCGAATTTTGTCTATCTGAGTTCCTAATTGTTCTTAATGTTATTGCTTGTGGAACTGCTCTCATGTGCGATGTCATGGCACTTGATTCATGAAGGAAAGGTACATCTTGACCTCTGTATAGAGTAAAGTGAGTAAGTTAGGAATATTGCACGGCACGTGAGAGTCGACTCTTGAGGAAAATATGTTACACTAATAGACGCAACTTTTGTGGTATGTTCTTGGTGTGAAACGTTAAGGGAGTGCTTAGCGAAGGAACCTCTGTAGAGTATGGTTGATTGATCGGGGTCGAGCAATGATTTAAGTGTGGGGTTTTGATAATAGGATAGATTTATGTAGTTTAGCAACCATTTACGCCCTAACTTGTCTATGCTTCACTGTTCTAGGAAGGTTAAATGACGAAAAAATGGCTATAATTGTGAATTTTGTATTTTGCAAGAGCAAGTCTTGATTATGAGGACATAGGACAGTGTTTGGAGCTAATTTAAAGCAAGGAAAGCCGCTCAGAGGTGAATGCGTGTGAAAGAAGGAAGAAAAAAGAGGAATAAGTTGATCCCACTAGCATGGGCCAAGCGCGGCCTTAGCGCAGCCATGCTCGAGCAGAAGAAGCTAGGCAGAATTGAGTGCGATATGCGCGGTCTTAGCACGGCCGCGCTAGTGAAAGAATGACGGACAGTGTGAAAGCCAATAAGCGCGGCCCATGCGCGGTTCGTGCGCGGCCGCGCTAGTCTCCCCGAAGAAGTTTAATATCAGGGGTAATTTTGGAAGTTCGTGGAAAATTTCCCTTAACCTATAAGAGGTCCAGCTCACCCAAAAAGAGGATAAAAATGTTTTAATAGTTTTTTTGAAGGCAAGAAGAGGCAAGAGGCAAGGAGGAAAATTCGACATCTAGTTCTACCTTTCTTCCTTTTGTTTTAATCATTCATGATTAATTTTGCTGTTGTGATTATGAAAATAATTATGCGTAGCTAATTATTTATTCTAGGATTTTGATGGAACCTATTGAGGGATGAACTTCTTGTTATGATAATATAGTTTTTCCAAGTTAATCTCTATTTGTTCAACTACGTTCTTGTTGTAGTTAATTGAAAGGATCCTCAATTAGCTGTGCCTATTTAGTATGTATTACTCGGGAGAGAGTGCATATTTAGGTAGTTGTTGAATAACATCACTCTCGACGCATGTGAGAAATCAATAACCGAGGGTTTAAAGGTGGGATTAGGGATAATGAAACCTTAGGTGCGATCTAAGTGAGTTGTAATAAAAGCCAGCTAGCGTAACTCAGGAGAGTATGTCTAGTAAATTGTAGTAATTACTCGGAAGAGATTTACGGTAGTAAGAGTGCTCATGATCGATAGAGAAGATTAGGCAAATCTATATGAAATATAACATGAAGGGATTCCATCAATAGGGGAAATCATAACCTTATATCCTTCTCTTTATTATTTACAATCCATTCATATTTATCTTGGAAGTTGATTACGTAGAATTAAGTGAGTCCGATAACAGTAATTAATAGGTTAATTCCCTGTGGGATTCGACTCTGGGCTAAATACTCAGATTATATTTCCAACGACCGCTTTGTCCTTTTTATAAGGCATATTGTTCTTTAGCTACTGTTCAAAGTGTTCTTCAGTTGTCTGCTTATTGAGTTGCAACCGAGCTTGTTACGAGGGCTAAATCTTAATTGATTTCCTAACGTCCATTGCAAAGCTAGACTTGTTCATCTAATACACTTGGTTTGATCGCTCTAATTTATTTTAATTCAATTATTTATTGTTCATAGTTTATTCTTGTAAAATTAAATCATAAATTCTTTAAATTCAATTGTTACTCATTCTAAGGGTAATAGATTGTCCCCTTATATAGTCTTTTGCGTTGTTATAGCGTTCTTTCTCTCTTTTCACTTCTGAAGGAGCTTGTCATTTATATTTATTTTGAACTATGGACTCCGTTCTATATATCACGATGAGTTACTGATCGAGTTGGACCATATCACTCGTCTAGAAATATTAGTGGTACAACTTTTGGTGATTTTAGCCTTGATTTAAAAGGGTTTAGAAATTTGACCAAAGCCTAGTACTAGTGTTAAAAGCTGAAAAATAATCTATGTGAATTGTCTTTCATTTTAAGTGTGACAAAAGCGTTTTCCAAACCAATGAGAAGTCAAATTTAGGATTCATTAATCGTGTCGTCTTAAGAAGTGTTGGGATCAAACAAGATTTGAAAATAGTCCAAATGGGACAAGACCACGTGGAGATCATTCCAGAATTCTAAAATTGTGCTACCCAAAGAAGCGAAATTCAAGTGCCAAAACTAGAACTCTTTCAATAACTCTAGACAGGCGATTTGGTTAAATGATAGGAGGGTATCTAAGTATAAAATGTGCGATAAAGGGTCAAATATACACTCTACTTTGATATATTATTCATATTTACCCTCAGTTATACTATCGGAACATATTTATCTTACCGTTAGTTAAAGTTTTTAAAAATATCTCCCTCCTAATGGAAAGCCACCAAATTAAAAAAAATACATATTTTTTAAAATTCATAAATAACCTGTTAAACCCCTTTTATTTACTGCACTTCTTCCTCACATATTATTCATCTCCTTCGTAGTCGCTTGTTGAACTTAAGAAGTGAAAGACATAAAAATACCGACAATCATATATTCATTTATGTATTGAGTCCCGATTCTTTTAATATCCTTATTATATGTTTATTATATATTCTACCTTTTTAGTTTTTTTTTCTTTTAGCTTCTTTTTTTTACTATGTCGAACTGTATCGAGTATTCATCATGATTTTTTTTCCACCATGACTTGAATGCCTATAACATCTTATTAGGTTAAGAGTTCTGAAGTCTTAGGGCAACTATCGAAGTATTTCTTCCTCAACCAGTAAGCCTTTGTTGATGAGTATTCACACACCATAATTTTCTTATTCTGCTTTAAGCATTTGGCAACAAGTAATTATCGTCAATCACGCCTTAAGAACCAAAGTTAGATTCCAAACTATGGGATAGGATATTCATAATTTTTAGTAACAATTGAACTTACAATGAACAAAAATTAGAAAATAATTAGAGGAGATTCAATTTAATATCAAGCTACAGTCTAAGAAATTCATCAAGAATTAAAGAAAGTACGTCAACAAGTTGGAAAGCAAGTTAACAACCTACGTACACTAACTTCATGTATTAACCAAACACAAGTATTATTAAAGTACATATCAGTTGTTACGAACATACAAACCAACTGTCAAGTGTGCATAGCATTAGGCAAAGGGATGCCATATAACCACACATACAAAAAACAACCGAAAGTGATAACACGACGTCCTACTGCCACCATGAACAACTAATAACAAAAAATATAAGTTCTTACTAATCCTACTTCCACCATCAGTCTCGGTCTCTCTCTAAATAAATAAAATATGTTAAGACGCTTTAGAAATTTAGGTTACATATTTTTAAATGATGGGTTTAACGGGTTATGCTTTATGAATTTTTTTTAAATAATTATTTTATTAATCTGGTGGCTTTCCGTTAGGTGGAGGATATTTTTAAAATTTTGACTAACGGTAAGGGTAAATATGACCCATAGTATAACAGAAGATAGATATGAACAATATACTAAAATAGAGGGATATATTTGGCTATTTTCTCTTAAATTTTGTATAGTATTTAATTATGGATATATTTGTTAAAATCAGGGGGAAAAAAGATTATATCAAAATCGTGAGATTATCTATCTTATGTAGAAAGTGAAATTATTTATATATCTTGATTATAATCTCGAATATTACACATTCAATGCACCTAGTTTAGCTCTTTGAAGCTTGTGGACTATAGAAAGAAGCAAACTTCAAAATGCATTTGGACATTGTTACCGCCTTCGCACTAAAAAACAACTTAAATTTGGCACATTCTCACTTCACAATGATGGATCTCAACCTTTGTTTGTCTCTTTGATTTATTAGGCCTTGTTGAATACCCCGCTTCAATTAATTTGGACCCACAAAATCATTGCCTCAAATTTCCCTTTCTTCTGAAAGTGCTTATTATTGATTTTAATTTCAAGAACGGTTCTTTTGATTTGATAGGAATTTTAAGATCATTAGCCAGGTTATGTTCGTAAGCTACTCCATCCGTCCGAACGTAGATGAAGTAGTTTGACTCGTCGCGAAATTTAAGATAAAAAGATTTTTAAAATTTGTAATCAAGTTTAAGGGGTAAAAGTTCTATGGGGTTATAATATTTGTGTGATTATAAAAGTTTTTTATTAAACGTAAATTGGATAAAATAAAAAATTTAAAATTAAATTATTTTTATATTTAAAAATATGTCAATTATTTTGAAACAGACTAAAATAAAAAGTAATTCATCTATAGATCATAAATTGCAAAGTTCTTATACTAACATAACAGTAATAATAATTTACCAACAATTACCATCACTAGACTCTACAGGGTATCAGCCATCAATGAAACTAGCGCGGAAGTAGGATTTTTACTAATAGGATTTAAAAATTAAAAAAATAAACATACCAAAAAGTGAAGGGATTCAACGTAAAAAAAAAAGACTTTATATATAAGTGTTATAAAACAATAAAGGAAGAAGAACAATTTTTGCAGAAAAAGAGAGAGAGAATTCTTATTGAATTTTGGGATGATTTACAATGGGGTAAGACCTCTCTATTTATAAGGAAAAAATGACTTGGCCACAAAGTAAAACTCTCTAAAAGGTACACATTCACTCTAAATAGAATTCTATTTATAACACTCCCCCTTGAATGTCTATTCAACAAATAATGTGCCTCGTTAAAACCTCAACTAAAATAAAACCCAATGGGAAAAAAATTTAGAAAAGAAAAAAGAGTACACATGTTTAGAAATGCGCTTTTTGGTTGCTTCGTTAAAAACATTGCAAGGAAAACCCAATGGGACAAAACCTTGTAAGGAAAAAAAAGTGCAACGCGTATTAGCTCCCCTTGATGAGTCTGTAGGTGGCTTTTTAAGTCCGCCGTCAAATCCCAGGGCTCAACCCTGGACAGGCAGTGGAAACTACCAAGCTGGAGTATGGTAGGGGCAGAGGGAATTTTCGGTNTTTCACTTTCAGCAATTCATGGAAGAATGAATCGGTAAAAAACTTATGACTGCACCAACTACAAGAAAAGACCTCATGATAGTCAATATGGGGCCTCAGCACCCATCAATGCACGATGTTCTTCGACTCATCGTTACTCTAGATGGTGAAGATGTTGTCGACTGCGAACCAATTATGGGTTATTTACATAGAGGGATGAAGAAAATTGCGAAAAATCGAACTTGCATCAATTCACATCCTTGAGCCTTCGCATCCCGATCCTGTAAACTAGCTTCTTGAAGGTTGACTTCGGTAGAGATTTTGTGAACAAATCAGCCATATTATCACTTGAACGAATCTGTTGCTCATTGTTATCACCATTCTTTTGAAGATCATGTGTGAAAAATAACTTTGGTGAAATATGCTTTGTCATATCTCCTTTTATGAATCCTCCCTTCAATTGGGCTATGCATGCTGCATTGTCTTCATACAAAATCGTGGGTAGTTTGTCACACTTCAAACCACATTTTTCTCGAATAAGATGTATTATATACCTCAACCACACACATTCTCGACTTGCTTCATGAATAGCAATCATCTCAGTATGATTAGATGAAGCAACCACGATTGATTTCTTAGTCGATCGCCAAGATATGAAAGTGCCTCCACATATAAAGACATAGCATGTTTGAGATCGAGCCTTGTGTGGGTCAGATAAATACCCAGCATTGTCATAACTAACAAGATCGAGACTGCAATTATTGCCATAAAATAAGCCCATATCGGTAGTTCCTTTTAGATACCGTAATATGTGTTTGATTCATTCCAATGTCTCATTGTAGGAGCAGAGCTATATCTTGCTAATACATTAACTGTAAAAGTTATGTTAGGCCTTGTAGTGTTAGCAAGATACATTAGTGCACCAATTGCACTAAGATATGGTACTTCGGGACCAAGTAGCTCTTCATTCTCTTCTTGAGGTGGGAATGAATATTTATTCACATCAAGTGATCGAACAACCATCGGAGTACTTAATGGATGTGCTCCATCCTTGTAAAGCCGTTTCAATACCTTTTCTATGTAGGTAGATTGATGAACAAAAATCCCATTTTCCATATGTTCAATTTTCAAATCGAAACATAATTTTGTATTTCTGAGATCTTTCATCTTGAATTCCTTCTTTAAATAATCAATTGCCTTTTGGAGTTCTATAGGAGTTCCAATAAGGTTTATGTCATCAACATATGCGGCAAGTACAACAAATTCCGATGTTGTTTTCTTTATAAATACACATAGACAAATGACATCATTTATATAACCTTCATTTAATAAATACTCATTAAGAAAATTATACCACATACGTCCTGATTGCTTTAGACCATACAAAGATCTTTGCAATTTGATTGAAAACATTTCCCGTGACTTTGAATTATGTGCGTTAGGCATTTTAAATCCCTCGGGAATTTTCATGTATATCTCATGTGAGCCATAAAGGTAGGCGGTAACCACATCCATTAAATGCATGTCAAGCTTTTCATGGACAGCAAAACTAATGAGATAACATAACGTTATAACATCCATAACGGGTGAATATGTCTCTTCATAATCGACACCATGCCTTTGTTAAAATCCTTGGGCAACAAGGCGTGCCTTATATCTTTATACCTCATTTTTCTCATTCCTCTTGCGTACAAAGACCCATTTATAGCCAACAGGATTAACACCATTAGCTGTTTGGACTACATGCCCAAAAACTTCACGTTTCGCAAGTGAATTCAACTCTGATTGGATTGCTTCTTGCAATTTTAGCCAACCATGTCTTTGTCGACATTCTCCAACAGATTGAGGTTCAAGATCCTCACTATCTTGCATAATTCTAGATGCAACATTATATGCAAAGACATAATCCATTACTATATCCACTCGATTCAAGTTATCTCAATATTGATTGAATTTATTTCTATATCCTTATTTTCTTGAGTCCCGGGCTCAGTGATTTTTTCATGAATCTCAGAATTTATTAAATTGTGGATTTCTTCATGAGACTCTTTTGTAGTGTCATTTTGATCATTTATTTTTATTTTTCTAGGATTTCGATCCTTTGAACTCAATGGTTTGCCACGTTTTAGGCGTGCTTTTGACTCATTAGTTATGACACTAGAAGATTGTCCAATAGGGACACAATATGGATTGGAACATTCTCTGCAGGGATATGTGATTTTGTTATCCTTTTCAAATCTGTAAATGCGTCTGGCATTTGATTTGCTATTCTTTGCAAATGGATAATCTTTTACATCTCTTTTTCACAAATAGAGGTACGTGGATCAAGATGAGACAATGATGGATTTTTTCCACAAAATTTTTCGTTTGGTTACACCAATTTCTCCCCCTAATTTTGGGAAAAGTGTCTCATCAAATCGACAGTATGCAAATCGAACAGTGAATAAATCCACCGTTAATGTTTCAAGATAGCGAATAATGGAGGGCGATTCAAACCCAATATATATTCCTAACCTTCTTTGGGGACCCATTTTGGTGCGATATGGCGGTGCTACCGGCAAATATACTGCGCATCCAAAAATTCTTAAATGGGATATATTAGGTTCATGACCCAAAACTAATTGCAACGGAGAATATTTAATGTAATTTGTCGGTATGAGACGAACTAGCATTGCTGCATGCAGAATGGCGTGACCCCAAACAGAAGTGGGCAGCCTCATTTTCATGAGTAACGGTCTTGCTATCAATTGCAGACGTTTAATTAAAGATTCTGCAAGGCCATTTTGAGTGTGAACATGAGCTACAGGATGTTCCACTTTTATCCCAATTGATAAGCATTAATCATTAAATGTTTGGGATGAAAACTCAGCAGCATTATCAAGTCTAATAGATTTAATTGGATTATCGGGAAATTGTACCCGTAATCGGATTATTTGTGCCATTAATTTTGCAAACGCGAGGTTGCGAGATGACAATAGGCACACATGAGACCATCTAGATGATGCATCTATTAAGACCATAAAATATCTAAACGACCCACTAGGTGGGTGAATAGGTCCACAAATGTCCCCTTGTATACGTTCCAAAAATGCGGGGGACTCAATCCCAACCTTTGTTGGTGATGATCTAATGATTAACTTGCCTTGATAACAAGAAGTGCAAGAAAATTCATTATTTAAAATAATCTTTAAATTCTTTAACGGATGCCCATTTTGAGTTTTCTATAATTCGTCTCATTATAATTGATCCAGGATATCCCAATCGATCATGCCAAAGTACAAAAGTATTGGAATCAGTAACCTCATTGTTTACAATAGAATGTGCTTCAATTGCACTAATTCTTGTCCAATACATTCCACAAGATAAAAATGAGAATTTCTCAATTACCCTTTTCTGGCCAGAGACATTCTTGGTAATGATGAGATATTTAAAATTATTCTCATCTATTGTCTCAATATGATATCCATTTCGGCGAATATCTTTAAAACTCAACAAGTTCCTCTTGGACTTGGAGGAGAACATTGCATTCTCTATGATAAATATTACTTTCATAAAGTGAATGATTATTTTGAGAATACTTATTATTCTCATTATCACAATGATGACGATTATAATTTCGTCTATTGCCACGTCCACATCCATTGATATCTTCACGGTAATAATTTTGTCTTCTTTCAGACTAAACAAATATTGCTATCACATTCTCTTAAGGGGAATGAGAATGAAGCAAATTCAATGAGACGGGTTTCCACTTCTTTGCCCACAATCATACATGAATTTGATCATGGCAAGACATAGAAATTTTACCACTTTGGGTGGTTATAATTTCTTGCAACTCTATTAGAGTCATAATCAAAATTTATTGTCTTTGCTTGTAGTTAAAATCAAATTATAGAATTTCAAGAATTTAAAAGAGAAAAATAAAGTAAAATACTTACCTTATATCCATAATTTAATCATGAAGGAAGTTCATGGAACAATTAACAATCATTATGCTCAATCTCAAAGCTTCTACTCAATTGGTTAGAGTTTTGTGCTGATAATGTGTTATAAAACAATATAAAAAAAAGAACAATATTGCAGAGAAAGAGAGAGAAATAATTCTTATTGAATATTGGGATAATTTACAATGGGATAAGACCCCTCTATTTATAGGGGAAAAAAATACTTAACACAAAGTAAAACTCTATAAAAATATAAATATTCACTCTACATAAAATTCTATTTATAACACAAAATATAATTTTGGACAAAAGTTTAACCCCCCGTCCACCTAGCTCCACTCTTGACAACGAATCCTGCTGGCATGACCTCCATCCCCACAATCCAAAAACATCAAAACATTCAAATTAAAAAAAAACGACGAAAATTATATAGCAATCAAACTAAGGAAGCAGCATCCGGCAAACCTTGCCGGAAATCATCATCAATAATCACCAGCGGCCGTCTAGGGCGTTTTACGGGAATAGAAGCACGGCAAACAGGACAACTAGAATGAGAACATAACCACTTATCTATACAAACAACATGGTACATATGTTTACAAGTCTTCAACTGTCTAACTTCTTCTCCTTCCACAAACGCCGTCAAACAAACCGGACACTCGTTGCCCGATTCGTCTGACGACGTTTCTTTCTTGTACTTTAGGTTCAAAACCATATCCATATGCTGAGTAATTCCAGTTTTCGACGCTGCCCGACCGGGACTTTCGCCGCTGCTTCGTCGGAAAATATTTTGTGGACATTTTAGAGCATAGATAAAAGCATATATGAGAGTTGGTATTACTATGAGTATTATTAAAGAGAGAACTGCAAATAAAGGGGACATGTCGGAGCTCATGAATGATTCGCCGGAAAAGGGTTGGAGAGGTGTAGTTTTGAGGTATAGTGGGGGTTGTGGCGGAGGAAATGAGCAAGATAATTGATAATATCAGTATATCAGTGTCCTTTTTTTAAAATTTATTTTATTTTGTTTGGTTTTTGTAGACAAGTGTACATGCATTATAGGAATAATTTATTATCACTATGAGGTTTTATATTGGATAATTGAAACAAGTAATTTGAAGAGTAAAATAAACGACAAAATAGTGTAACATCATTTTACATAAGATGAACATTTCGGGAAAAAATAATACATGATGAACATTTTTTTAGTACTATCAATTATTGAGACTCTGAAACAGTAAAAATAACACGGGCTAGTTATTTAAAAATAGTCAACGTTTGCAAAGTTATTAAATAATAGTCACTATTTTGCTGCAGCACGGAAAGTTCCAGTATAATATACTGGAGATCGGTGCACATGTGTTGAACTTCTAGCATATTATGCTGGAACTCCAACACGCGG
Organism: Nicotiana undulata; assembly: GCA_005239495.1. Lineage (NCBI taxonomy): Eukaryota > Viridiplantae > Streptophyta > Magnoliopsida > Solanales > Solanaceae > Nicotiana > Nicotiana undulata. The sequence goes on along the minus strand of ML286268.1, from coordinate 34,939 downwards.
AAAAATCCAGTATATTATGCTGGACCGGTATATTATACTTGAATTCCAATATATTTTTCTGGAGTATTTTTCTGGATTTTGAACAATCAGATTTATCTTTACATGAACAGTAGAAAAAATTCGATTACTTTTGAAACTGTAACTATTTTTGAATGACCACGTGTAAATCTGACTTTTTTTGAATTTCTCTATATTGAACGTAGATATTTTTAGTTGATAATTCGGTTGGGAGTTGGGTAGACTTACTGATATTATGAAATTATTTATATTTTTCTTATTTAATATGTGTTTCACGATTCTTTGGTTTATATCAAAATCTTGCGGATTTTTCACGAAAAGCCATGATTAGGAGGATCAAATTTCATGAACAGCAAAGCAGCTCTCAAGGAATTTAAGTTATACTGGTTATTTATTTTCGACTATTAGTGTATCTAATACTCCTTCAATTGATAATACTTCCTTTCTAGTTCGTTCCCCAAAAATAATAATGTAGATATTTTGAATTTAGAAATTTTATTTAAACTTTTCATTTTATTCCAACGAAACTTTTAGTTTTTAATCTTGCCAATATTTCTGACTTGTTTTAAAACTGACGTTTCAAAAGTCTTTCATCCTTAATTAAATTCTCTATCAATTCAAACTTTAACACATAAAATGGACGAAAAGTTTATGTGATAGTGAATTTTCGAGTTATTAATTATTTATTCTAGAGATTTATCTATAGTTACCTTATACTTAAGTAATTTGATTGTGTAAACAGTTTTTATATATCAGTACTCATGCGATCATTTATTATAAACATATTTTACCTTATACAAATAGTCCCCTTACTTTCTGGTGGTATAACTTTTTGTTATCGAAAAGTTGGTAGAAACATCCTCTTCGGCGAGAAATTCACTGGCCCCTTCTGAAAAGTTGCTGACGGTTGATTAGACGCACGTGTCTCCGCATTTAATGCCCCGAACACGCGTCATCACAACATTTCGCATCACTTTTGCCGGTTATCGAGGTAATTATGGCCATAAGTTTAGCCGCCTATACCTTTACTAATACACATCAACCTCCTTCATTTACACTTCATAATACTCTAAATTTTCTCAAACTTTCTTTAATGAACTCATACTTCGTTTTTAACCTTAGCCTTCTTCTTTAAGAGAAAACCATCCTTCTGATAAAAAATGGTATCTTCTTCCAGAAACCCTAGTTTTTCAAAGAATAAAGGTAAAGCTGATGATGCTCCTCCCCTTACGGTGAGTACCGTCATCCCAAAGAATTTGATTACTACCAAAGATTTTGATGAGAAGTATCCTTCTGCTCACCCTCGTATGTGGGTTGTTAGCGTATTCCCTTCTTCAATCCATCCTTCCAGTATCCCTGTTGTGAAGAAAGACTGTCAAGATTTGGAAATGATCGCTCTCGGCTTGGCAGAGCCAATAACTTTACCCAAGAAGGGTTTTACATATTTTCACATGTATTCCTTCACTCTAGGATCGTTTTATTTGAGTGGAGAGCTTGACTCCATCATCTTGGAGTTCTGCCTCCGGCTATCAGGTGTGCATGGCACAGGTAAGTCCTTCCATGTGAGGACAATCGCTTGTCTTCGGCACCTTTGCCAGGAGACGGGAGAAGAGCTATCCCTAGCTCGATTGATGAATCTCTATTCCCCAAAGATCTTCCATGGGGAATTAATAAATTTCAGCAAGCATGGACACCATGCACTGCTATCTAGCATGGACGATGACAATGACAATGACCTGGGTGAATAGAATAGTTCGTTTTAGTCGCCGCCAGTGACATCATCCCGACCACGCTCCAACTTTACTAGAATTATGGAATCGCACTCGTGTTTGTCATTTGTTTCTTCTCCTATTAAAGATCATTCCACATTATTATTGACCATTATTATTTTACCTATTTTAGCGACTCGGTGGGTTCCGCCTAGGGTTGACGTCTTGGACCAATGGGTCCATAAAAAATTGGATGTTAGTACACCCAAAACCCGCACGTGGAAAGAACTGTCCCTGAAATACGGGTGGAAGGCTAAAAATCATGGTAAGCTGAACTCATCTTGTTTTTACCTTTTCACATAAGGAAGTTGTTTGACTCTTCTCTTTTGTTGAATGCAGGTCTACCCCAGGGCTCAGTTGTCGTCCCGAGGAGGACGTTTTGGCTAATTTTGCTGATGCGACGAGGTTGCGACAGGATGCTTTTACATAGATAGGTGTCTCCGATTTTGCTTTTGGTGAGAGTCCTTCTTCTCGGAGTCCCCGACCGGAGAACAAACAACCTAAGATAAGGCGTTCCTCCGCTATCGAGGGAAAGAATAAGAGGGCGAAAAATGCCGCTCCAGAGTCGTCTACGGAAGTTGTGGGGACGAGCCCCCGCCCGGGCCGGCCATAGACACTGTGATGATTGGCGATGAAGGGAAGCTAGCGAAGAGGGGGATTCTCCACATAGAAGACGGTAGTACTGGGATCTTGCTATCTTTGGTTGATGAGAAACCAACAACTAGCACTGCACTTGCCACAACCACTTCTCACCCTTTAATGCCATCAACTTCATCTCTTTCTTCACCAATTTTTCCTCTACCACCAGCAACTGCTACATCATCTCCACCGGTCGTTCCCGAGAAAAGTATGTTCCTCTCCCCCATTCCCCAGTTCATGGGAACCTGGGGCCAAATTATGCCTCTCCCTCAGAAGATCCACAAAGGAGGAGGAGCGTTACTCTCTCGGTCTCTACCAGGTGCAATCTACTATCCCGTTTGGTGGAACTTGCTAACTATCTGAAGGCTTTGGCTTCAGAGAAAGATAGGGAAAAGATACAAGCTCTCTAGGAGAGTGTTTATTGAACAATGTTATGCACAACTCCACGACGGTATACTCTTCGCTTCCTTCGTTATTGTATAGGGTAAAATATGTTTATAATAAATGATTGGATGAGGAAATGACACGTGGAGCCGGACATAGGAAATAATTAAAACAGAAGGAAACAATCTTGTCTCTTATCAGAGAAAATGATACTCATAAAGATGAAGTAAATGCCTGCCACCCGATAGCATTTAATGAGGAATATTCTATAGCATGCTGTTATACATTCTTCAATGGCCCTCATAATTGACATTAAAGAAGGGATTGATCCTAGGACCTTGTTTCCTAGGTGTAGCTATCAATAGTGAGCTCTGTTATCATTGTAAAGGAGACAAATTTTCTGGCAAACATGTGCTACACTATATTCAAAGCTCAATACTCCCTCCATTTTAATTTATGTGAACCTATTTAACTAGGCACGAAGTTTAATAAAAGAGACAAGACTTTTGAACTTGTGTAAATGAGGCACATATATTTTGTGTGGCTATAAATCAACGCATAAAGATAAATTGTTTCCAAATAAGGAAAGTGGTCATTCCTTTTTGGCACGGACTAAAAAGGAAATAGGTTCACATAAATTGAAACAGAGGAGTATAATTTTATCTTCTTCTTTATTGATATCATTGTTGTTGTGCCCGGAAGCCTTGCTCCCAGAATTTCTATTTCTGCTATTTTATCTCTATTTCAAGGCTAAGCAATACATTTTCGTCTAATCCATCCATTATTTCAGGATAAAATCAATTCACTTGTCTATAAACCACGTGTAAATTCAACTGTACCGTTTTATGGGTAAACAGTTTGGCGGCCACCGTGGGGCTTAGACAATTGTGTAATTGGGTTGGTCCTTGCCTCTTTTACTAATGTGTTTGATTATTTGTTCTTAGCAAAAAATCATAGAAAATGATAGATAATGGTGTTAACAACAAACAGAACCTTGAGGCCTTAGGAAATCATCCTCAGCACAAGGATTCAATCAGTGATACCCGTAATGAGGGTAACGAGGCCAAACCGTACAACAGAAGGGGATACCCGCTACATGTTCGAGAGGCGACTCCTGTTGATGCTGAAGAGGAACACGTCGTTGAAGCGAAAAGGGTCCTACAAGAGCAACAAGAGGCCATTCTAGGCCATCTCACAAGGCAGGATAAGGTTATGACAAAACTGAAGCAGGCGTTATCGGGTGCTTTCAATAACGCGAATGGACGAGGTCCATTTCCTCCCGGTGCTCCCGCAAATCAAGCAACACAGAGGGGTCGACAACAACACCCCGAGGAGCGAGGTCGGCTTCGATGGGGACAGGGGGAGCGGATTCAGTCACAACAAAGAGAACAATCCCTTCAAAAATGAATCATACGGTTTATGAGCGAAGTGAACCCCTGCATGGACAAAATCCTAGGTGCACCACTAGTGCTGAAAGGGACAGACTCAAAGAAGTACACTCAATTGTCATACAAACCAAGTGCAACACCAACATTGATCCCAAAACGATTTAAAATAATGGACGTGCCTAAATATGATGGGACGTCAGATCCTCAGGAACATATCACCACCTATACAACGACGATGAAGGGTAACGATTTAGCTCCCCACGAGATTGAATTACGGTTAAGAAATTCAGAGAGATTCTCACGAAGGGAGTCTTGACGTGATATTCGCTTTTGCCCGAGCATTCCATAGATTTCTTCGAGATGCTCGCAGATTCTTTCATTAAGGCCCATGTCGGGGCCAGAAAGGTACAGACCCGAAAGGTTGATATTTCAGGATTGCACAAGGAGAGTCCGAGTTGCTACAGGAATTTGTAACTTGGTTCTAGAAGGAAAGGATATTGCTACTGGCCGTTCCAGATGAATGGGCGGCTGGAGCATTCACCAAAGGTTCGAATGGGAAGAGTTTTGATGCTTCCCGAAAGTTGAAAGAAAGCTTGCTCAAGTTCCAAGAGACAACTTGGGCGGATGTTCACAACCGGTACGAGTCAAAGATAAGGATTGAAGATGATCAACTCGGTTTCTAGCGTCAGTTAAAGGTCGGGAGAAGAATAAAGAGAAATAAAAAGATGATTTCGACTGTCTTCAAGGAGCCAATTTTTTCCCTATAAACGGGCTGAATAATGCGGCAGAGGTTTTTGATCGGCAGATAAGTCCGTTACCGATAGAAGAACTAATCGCGGCAGGAGTTATATGTCATTACAGAACAAGGAAATGTCAGGTTCTCGAGATTTTTCCTACCCTAGACATTCAGAATATAACTTCAACATCAGTGTATAGAGTTGGCTATGAGAAACATTAAAGAAGCACGGTTCCCGAAGCCAATGATATCTGATACCACCCAGAGGGATCCTAATTTGCGGTGCGAATACCATGTGATGAACGGTCAACGGGTTGGGGACTGTCGGCATCTGTGCGAAGAGGTGGCGACATTGCTGAAAATGGCCATCTCAGGGATTCCTATGTGATTGGGCTAAAAATAATTACGTTCACAATCGTGACAATGTAGAGCCCTCGACGACAAAAAAAACGAAGGTGTTGGTAACCCACAACAAGAGTCTCCGGAAAGTCGCTGAAGACGACATCACTTTCACGGAGGAGAACACAGATGGATTTTTGCTGCTGCACAACGATGCATTGGTAATCTCCGGAAAATATTATACAATGGAGGGTATTAGAGCAAGACAAACTCACCGAAAGCATCATTCCGTCCACAAAACTCCTCACCGGGTTTAACCTAGCAAGCGTGACAGCCCGAGAAGAGTTCTTGCTACCTACGAATGGCTAAGGGCTGATGAAGACAACCCTTTTCGAGGTGGTGGATGGGGATATGAGTTATAATATGATCCTGGGAAAACCATGGTTTCTCGATATGAAGGTTGTGTCGTCGACATATCATCAGCTGCTAAAATTTCAAACTCGCAATGGAGTTAAAATAATAAGAGATGACCAACCGACGACAAGGGAGAAGAATGAAATTTCGGTCTCCAGTAGCAAAGGGAAGGAGCATGCGGCATAACAATTATAAAAAATTGGAACCTGCTCCCGAGCCAAGAGATATCAACTAGAAGGAAGAGGCGCCAAAATCTTATCATGTTCCAAGGTATTTCTAGGTACCAGAAGAGATGGACACAACAAAATCCAAAGCGGAAGATCTTGAGGAAGTCGCATTATTCGAGAAGTTCCTGGAGAGGTCTAGATTTATTGAATTTATTAAATTTAACGTCAATTGTTTTGTGTGGTCGCATGCGGATATGACAGGTATCCCGCCGGATGTGGTCGTACACAAGCTAATCTTGGATCTCAGCATTCCTCCGGTAAGACAGAAAAAACGTCCTATTGCCGAGGCCAGAACAATTTCGTCAAAGAAGAGGTAACTCGCCTACTTAATATCGGTTCAATCTGAGAGGTAAAGTATCCAGATTGACTAGCTAACGTAGTAGTGGTTCCAAATAAAAATAATAAATTTCACATGTGCGTAGACTATAAGGATTTAAGTAAGGCATGCCCAAATGACTCGTTCCCATTGCCAAACATTGATAAAATGATTGATGCAATAGACGAGCATGAGTTAATGAGTTTCCTCGATGCTTATTTTGGGTGCAACCAAATTAAAATGAAACCGGAGGATCGGTAAAAAACGTTTTTCATAACGAATTTCGTCACATATTGCTATAATGTGATGCCTTTCGGGCTAAAGAACGCCAGAACCACTTATCAGCGACTTGTAACCAAAATGTTTGAAAAATGGATAGAGAAACCATGGAAGTCTATATAGTCAAATGATTGTTAATTCATTGAACACAAGTGATGATCTTAACACTTGCAAGAAACATTTGACATCCTAAGAAAGCATAGCACGAAGCTTAACCCCTAGAAATTTGCATTCGGGGTTAGCTCTGGCAAGTTCCTGGGATTCCTGGTGTCACAAAGAGGGATTGAGGTTAACCCCGATAAAATCAAAGCCATCGTAGACATCACGGACCAGATATCAAGCGTAAAAGAGGTTCAAAGGCTCACAGAGAGATCGACCACTTTGACCAAGTTCATTTCCCGATCTTCAGAGAAATGCCACTATTTCTTCTCATTACTCAAAAAGAAGAACAACTTTGAATGGACCTCAAAATGTTAGCATGCTTAGAGGGATTTGAAAAGGTAGTTGTCAAGTCCCCCGATATTATCGAAGTCAGAAGAAGACGAAAAATAGTTAATCTACCTAGTTTTTTGGAGGTAGGGGTAAGCACCGTTTTAGTCTATAAGGACAAAGGTACATAATCTCCCATTTATTACTCTAGTAGAATTTTAACGGACCAGAAACTCGCTACCAACATTTGGATAAGTTAGCCTTAGCCCTCGTAGTCGCCGCTTGGAAGCTAAGGCCTTATTTCTAATGTCACCTGATACCTGTTGTAGACGTGTACTTTTTGACCCTCCCAGAGATATTATACATTTTAGCGTTTTTATATTTAGTTTAGGCCTAATATCGTCATTTTAGCTAGTTTTAACTCTTTTACTTCATTATTTTTAGAACTATCAATTTTGTATCATTTTTAAAAGGAAGAGTGAGTTTTTGGATTGTAAAGTCCATTTTTTGGTCTTTGGCCCAATTTCAAAAGCCCATTCCCTATAGCCCAATACCCACTAACCTAACCCTAAAACCTATACTCCTGCTTCTTAGACACACAAACCTTACACAAAAGAACATACGCTAATAGAACCTCTCCATCTCTCCAGCGGTTCGGCCGCACAATCACATCATCTCCCTCGCACCATCTCCTCTCAAAATCACCGGCTACCACCACCCCTCACACGACCTCCTCCAGCCGCGCACCCCACCTCAACATCTTCAGCCCCACTTCTTCTTCCCTGACCCACAACAACCAGATTCCGGCGGCCTCTCTTCGTCACTACCAATTTCGCCGCCTCCGCTCCACCTCCCAGCCGCCAGACGTCTCCTCTACACACAAGACTACTCTCACCGCCAAAACACCCCTCCCGTCGCCTGAGGCAGCAGCAAGCTGTCGCGCCTCCTAGCGCGCCCCCCACCAGACCTTCTCCTCTCCAAACACCACCAGCCGCTAACCCTCTTCTTAAAACTCCCCGCTGTCATCCACCAGCAAAAGAGCCGCCACCGTAACTCCACACACATGGTCACACATTGGAAATTCGCATTCACATAACTCTCGAATCACACGTTCTCCACTCGCCATTCATTCACTTTTAAAATAAAGAAAAGGATTTGAAACAGATTTCTGGATTCAAAATTGAATTTCAGATTTGGAAACAAAAGGGTTTAATAAATCGAAAACAAAACAAACGAGGATTTCAAAGATGTTAAGAGGGGTTTCGGTTTTCTGGTGCCAATTCGAGTTTCACGTCCACGGTTCGATATATTTTTGAGTTAAAAGCAGTGGAATAATTATTTTCAGCTACACTGAGGTCTATTCTTATCTCTTCTCAATTTGTTTACCCACTCTTGACTCATATATGTGATTTCTTGTTGATATTGCTTTGTTGATTAATTTTGAGAGATCTCTATTTGACTATTGATTTCTGTCATGGAAGTTTTTTTTTTCAATTAAAAGTTAATTTTTTGATTAATTGCTTGATTTGCTGGTTATGTTGCTTAGTGACGTCCTTTTGGCCTCAATCTTTGGTTAGTATTAAGCTAATATCTTGTTTTAGGTGCAGAACTTTCCTATCACTTTTACTTTTCGTTTTTCATCCTTTCTTTGGTTCTGATATTTGGAGGCCGTTTCCGTTACTTAACATTGATTGAATGCTTGATATACATACGGGCCATGGGAGTTAATTTTGTACATGAAAAGAAATTGGACCTTAGGTGGTTATTTTGCTCTTATTTATTTTGTTTATCTTATTTTGAATCCGTTAGTAGCATGCTTAGGCCGTCAACATTGGGTAGGCAAATTGTAGGTCACATTTCGAGTGCACGCTGGCGTGACTCAACCATTAAACAGTTAAATGATAAATTATCGTAACTATGAGTACGACTCCCGTGGCATAGTCATAGATACGTGACTCCAAAATTCGGGTGCACGTTGGCGTGACCTGTCCCCTAATTTCAAATAATTAAAATAAATACGTTGTGGATCGTGGGTATGGTTCACGTGACATGATTCGCAATGCGTGACCAAATAGTTAGTTGTATAACAATTGGATTATTAAAAAGCAATTTAAAAGGATAAAATGCACGTAGGTTTCAAACAATGTTTTAAAATCAGATAAATAGGCTAATAGTAATAATTGAGTGACCGTGCTAAAACCACGGAACCCGGGAATGCCTAACACCTTCTCTTGGGTTAACAAAATTCCTTACTTGGATTTCTATGTTCGCAGACTGTAAAACAGAGTCAATTTTTCCTCGATTCGGGATTTAAACTGGTGACTTGGAACACCATAAACTATCCCAAGTGGCGACTCTGAATTTTAAATAAAATAATCCCGTTTCGATTGTCACTTAAATTGGAAAAACTCCCTTATACCCTTTCGGGGGCGGTAAAAAGGAGGTGTGATAGCTCTGGCGACTCTGCTGGGGACTAAAACCCAGAATCTCTGGTTCAGGGTTCAGAATTCGAGCTTAGAATAGCTGTTATGATTGACTTTCATGATTGTTTGATTTTTTTTACGTGTTTGAGCCTAATGTGCTAAATGTTGCTTTTTACTGCTTTGATATTATCTGAATTGTATATAAACTGCTACGAAATCCCTCTCTTCTATCTTCTGAGGAGTGCACGCTGGCGTGACTTCTTTCTGTTAGTGTCATATCCCAATTTAGAACGAGGTTTAGACAAGTTGCAAAGCCGGATGATCTTTTGGTTACCGGTACGCTGCCCCCCCTCTGCTCGAGTTGTCCGCTCGAGTAGGCCAGGTCTAGAACAAATACACCCAGGTTTTAAACCTAGAATAACTAAGCCTCATGCCGGATACCTAGTAGGAACTCTTGTTTGTATCACGTGCATCTGACTTAGGGGACTCAACACAGGAGTTGGGTCCATCTAGGACAGGTGCACCCAAATAAAAAAGACTATCTAGAAGCATTTTATGTGCTATATGTTGCATTAGGGTAAAAGGAGTCATTTGGCAGACCAATGATGGTTGCGGATAAATGAGAAAGAGAAGAGGGTTAAGTGTGAAAATGAAGCAAGTAGGGTCAATTATATTTTTCTTTCGCAAATTTATTTATTTATTTTCTTTCAAGAAAAAGATTTTAAAAAAAATGAAAATGAAAAATAAAAAAAAAGAGAAGAAAGATTTTGCACGTTCCCATCATTTTTTTTCTTTTTAAAAAAATAAATCAAAAAATCAAAAAAGAAAATCCAAAAAGATTTTACATGTTTTCATCATTTTTCAGAAAATAAAGAGACAAAAAATGTGTTTTCCACAAATCAATTTTTTTTTAAAATCCTCTCTCGTATCCAATCTTCCTGAACTACGCATACATGATTCTCGTCTTTCGGGGCGGGATACGTAGGCAGCCCACATAGGGTCCGGTCTTCTTAGGGAGCTCTTAGGTTCTTGGCTTTGCGGGGTCTTAGCCAAATCTTGCATGCTTAGTCATATTTGGCCACATTGGCCGTTTTTGCAAAATATGGCTATTTTCTCAAAGTGTCTTGTTAGCATATGTCTTATAGCGTTAAGTGTACAACAAGGTATCCTCTTAGCTTTAAGGTCTATTCGGATTTACATGTCTAGCCACTTTTGGCCACATCAACCATTCTTGCAAAATGAGGCCATTTTCACGAAAGTGGTTCATTGACCCGTGTATCAGAATCCTGAGTTCGCAACTAAGTGTCCTACTACCTTAAGGTCCGTCCTTTTTGAGTTTGCATATTTAGCCACTTTTGGCCACATCATCCATTTTTGCAAAATGGGTCACTTTTGCGAAGTACTTTCCAAGGCCATGATTCTTGGGAGTTTGAAGTCATATAAGCCTTAGTGATGTATTTTCATGCCTTCGAGGTCACCTTTGTTGAGTTTTCTATAGCTACCCTTGTCCACGTAGTCGTTTTGCAAAAATAGCTCAATCATGTCTTGCATGTGTCCAACAGGAGGTGTTATGGCGTCGCATTGTGTCTCGAGTCACTAATTCTATTTGGTCTTATATTTCTCATACATGTATGGATTTACTTACCAGAGCATGACAGATACCGCAGGACCATTCCAGTCAGGAACGTTGCATACATGAGTTGCTTGAGGAACTTTTATATTTTGAGTATGTCGTTCATGTTGTCTTTTAATTTTAGTCTTGTACAGTAGTATGGAGTTTGTCAGTCTTGTTAAGATTGTCGAGTCTTTTGTTATAGTATTACCTGTTTTGTATTTTGAAAAATAAAAAAAAATTGTAAATGGAAAATCCAAAAGATTAAATTTTTAGTTTATTTTGTTCATTACATTTTCCGGAACTACGCTTGGTCTGATTCATGTGGAACATGATACATAGGCAACCTACATAGGGTTCGATCAAATTATTTGCTTAAATTTTTTTTTTAAAAAATGAATGAAAAAAGAAAAGAAAAAAAAGAGAAAATGAATTGCTGGAATGTGAGGGTGAGAGAAAGAAAATAGTGATAATTAGAAAGAAAAGAGAGGAAGGAAAATGAGCAAGCCAAAGAGTGTTAGAAAAGAAAGAAGAGAAAATTGAAATGAACAAAATTGGGATGATGCCAAATGATCTTGTGACCCTTGAAGTCATTCTAGAACCGTCAATTGTTGCTAGGTGCATTGCACACAACGTGATGTTTTTATATGATAAATGTCCTAACGCTCACATGTTGGATTTGTTTTGCTCCTCTATGGTATTTTAATTGTTATCATAACAGAGCGTGGTTAGTTTGTGGCGAGTCATCCGTACAACATAAGGTCAAATAGCGAGGTAGCCATGACTTGCAAAGACTTGGAGATATGTGTTGTTGATCCGCCTAAGGGGATTGTTGAATCAGAATCTGAGTTAAAAGAAGAGGTCCTAAGGTTGAAAGGACAGATGGTAGAAATATACCAAGCCCAGATTAGTGGGTGTCCTCCACCATTGTATCCCACTAACTACTCTGAAAGCCTTTTCACCATTCCGCCACTGTCACAAATCTAGATTCCTACTGCTGCTGATATCTCCCCACAACCTTTTCACACTCCACTTCCCAAAACCACCTCAAAGGAGTCAATGAGCCTCTTGGTGAAGACAATGTGAATGAAGTTGGTGAAGGTCCAGTAATAGTGATGTGCAACTCAATGGAGAAAATCTTGAGCTTAGTAATTAGAAAGCACCTCATTTCCTCGTCGGGAAGGAGTCTTGGCAGTTCATTTTGACTTCTTTTCTGCTATCCGGTTATTTTGGGGTTGTAACCTAGATTTTATCTTGTTTGTTTTGGTGATTCAAACCCTTCCATCCTCTTTTTCTTATCTCTAGGAGTCTCGTTAGTTAGTTTTGTGTCTCTTAGTTTGTCATCTAGGTTTGTTTCGGTGTTGTTCAAACCCTTCCATCCCTTGGTCAAATAAGACTATGTTTTTCTGTTATTTGCAGTCTTCGTTTAGTTCTTTTCTTGTATATTGTTCGTTTCAGGCCAGTTCTAGTGACATGATATGCATGCGGAGTTTTTAGCCAGATCTTGAAAGCCAATCTAATCATGGAATAATGAAACATGGTTTTGAATATGATAAAAGATGCGTTTGAGGAAACAAGTAAAGATTCACACATGTTGAGATAACTTGAAGCTTGAATTAAGTGAAATTGAGGCAATTAGTATGGGAAATCAAGAGGTTGATAAAAGCATACAACAAGAGAGTGTCTCTCAAACAGTTTGAGGTAGATAAGTCAGTGTTGAAATACATTCTTTCACAGCAAGCTAAAGCTAAAGGCAATTTCGCCCCAAATTGGCAGGGGTCGTTCATCGTAACGAGAGTGTTGTCCAATGGTGCTTTGTATTTAACAGATATAGAAGGCAAATGTGTTGATATGGCTATCAATTTTGATGCAGTCAAAAGATAGTATGTATGATTTCTTTGGTTTAAATTATGTTTGTTTGTACTTGGCATGTTTTGAAGATTGGAATGACGAAGGCATTTTATTCTGCTATCTAAACACTTTACCCTTTGTTACCCCTTTGAGCCTTATATATTTTCTTTCATACCCCTCTTTTGGAATCAATAGCGAAGTTCAGAAACACGAACACAAAAAGTAAATAAAGAAGGAGAAGAGGAAAAGATAAGAGAAAAAGAGAAAGAAAAGAATGAAAAAGAGTGAAGAAAAAAAGAAAGAAGAAGAAAAAAAAAGAAGAAAAGAAAAGAAAAAAGATAAAGAAGAGAAAAAGAGAAAAGTAACAACAACAAATCAATTCCTATGACATGAACTACGTTCGACCTGATTCCTTTTAAGGATACGTAGGCAGCCTCACGGTTCGGTCCCATCCAAATAAAAATTCAAAAGCCCTCAGGCAAAGAAACCGGGGCAGAAGTTGTGGCTATATAAAAGATCTGATTCCAAAAGTTGTAATTGTGAACCCACTCAATTTGTTTTGAGCCTTTATCCTTTCTTTCTAACCCCATCCAAAAGCCCGCATTACGGTCCAAAGGAAGACCTTCTGACCAATATTTGAGAGTGCCAAGTTAAGCGAGACAGAGGTATGATTCACACCAGGGGCAACACTCCGTGCCGCACAAAGGAAAAATGAATAAAATGAGAGAGTCTCTTGACGGTATTGAGCTGGAACAACCTGTTCTTTATTGGTGAAAACCCTCATGGGCATCGTAAGACGATGGTGAGTTGAGAGAAAATTTAAAATAAGAGAGTCTTATTGGTGAAAACCCTCAAGGGCACCGTAAGGCTATGGTGAGCTTAGAGAAAATTTGAAACAAGAGAGTCTTATTGGTGGAAACCCTCGCGTTCATAGTAAGACAATGGTGAGTTGAGAGATGAACAAATGAGAGAAGCTTGTTGGTGAAAAACCTTCGGGACACTACAACTTGAATGAGGCTCATGACTGTACAGAGAAATTGGATAATTGAAAGCCCGATTTTGAAGTATGAAGACATAACATGGACTGGAAATATGATTGGTCGGACGGATTTGGCTGATCAATCCAAAATTCATGTCATGATCATTGGAGCCAGCTGCTTCACTCAGATAAGTCTTTTTTCCATTCTTCTTCACATAGGTATATTTGTTCAAAATTTTCCTTTGTTTCTTCTGCCAAAAATCACTTCATTGTGCTATTTGAGTTTATATTTATGAGTCTCTTTCGAGTTAGCCCTTGTTGAACAAGCAGGAAAGGATTCCAAAGCCCACTGCCATCTTTTAAATTGGACAAAGCGGAGTTCGGCCAAGCACATCACAAATGACATGATTCAGAATGAGCAATATGGTGATAACTGAAGTTCAGGTGATAAGGTGATTCTTGAATTTTAAAAAATACAAAGATTCTGCAACTTTCAGAATGAAAACACAATGCAACAAGTGGATGTAAGAGATTCAGGTCATCCAGAGGTTTTGTGGTCCAGTTTCGACCAAAAGGTCAAACAATCCCTTGCTGGCCCGATGTGACGACCCGGTCTGTCGTTACGAAAAACCTGCATTATAACTGTTGTTATTGACTTATTATAGATTGGTTATTCTGTTATTAATGTGTTCGAGTCGATAGGCTTGGAATCGGAATGGTTAAATGGGAATTCAGGCACTTAGTCCTTAAGAACTGCCTTAAAATGGGAAAAGTCAACTGAGAGTTGACTTATTGGTAAACGACCTCGGAATACGAATTTTATGGCTTGGATAGCTTCGTTAGGTGATTTGAGACCTAGGAGTATGTTCAGAATAATTTTGTGATGTCCAGTGTAGAATTAGGCTTGAAGTGGCGAAAGTTAGTTTTTGGCGATTCTGGTCGGCAGTGGAAAATAGGCTATCGGGGTCGGAATGGAATTACGATAGTTGGAACAGGTTCATAATGTTATTTTGGACTTGTCTGCAAAATTTCAGGTGTATCGGAGTTGTTTTGAATAGTTTCGGCATCGTTGGTGGATTTTAGAAATATCAAAGTTCTTAGGCTTGAATTCGATGTAAATTTGGTGTTTTGATGTTAGTTTTGGTGTTTTGAGAGTGAAAATAAGTTTGAATTATCATATGCGAGGTGTTGGTATGTTTGGTTGGGGTCCCGAGGGGCTCGGG
The DNA here is from genome assembly GCA_005239495.1 of Nicotiana undulata. Classification (NCBI taxonomy): domain Eukaryota; kingdom Viridiplantae; phylum Streptophyta; class Magnoliopsida; order Solanales; family Solanaceae; genus Nicotiana; species Nicotiana undulata. The sequence goes on along the minus strand of ML286268.1, from coordinate 19,913 downwards.
ATTTATTTCGGGTAATTAACGGGCATTTTGGACTTAGAGCAATTGCTGGTTTTCTGGTGTCAGTGCAGCAGATTTTTACTCTCTGCGATCGCGTGAAGAGAGCCGCGATCGCATAGAGCATTTTGAGAGGGGACATAATTTACACTCTGCGATCGCATAGGTGTGCACGCGATCGCATAGGTCGATCAGGTAACCCAGTGCGGTCGCGTGAGAAAGAGTGCGATCGCGTAGGGTTGTTATAGGCGCGTGGGGTCGTTGGTCAAAAGCACTGTGCGATCGCGTGCCTAGGGCTGAGATCGCGGAGGTCGAAGTGAGGACACTATGCGATCACAGGGGAAAAGCTGCGATCACGGAGAATAATTAACTGGGTAGTATTTAAATATTTCCTCCGCGACCTAAACCCCTTTTTACACCATTGTTGTACGGAAAAGAGCTCTTGGGGGCAATTTTGAAGAGGGAAATCCGTGTTATTCATTGAGGTAAGTGTTCTAGTCATTAAAACTCGATTATGGGTGATTAAAGACCATAATCTCAGCCTTTAATTCATGAAAAACAGTAGAAAAATAAGATTTTGGGGCATGAGATTATGAGACCCTGAAGGGTCGATTTGAGGGGTCAAACGAACTCCGATTTTGGTGTTCTTTATATGTACGGAATAGTGAAAAGATGAAGAACACTTTTCTGTAAAAAATTTTGAGTTTCGGGACGCGGGACCGGGGGTCGGGTTTTGACCGAATTCGGATTTTGAGCTAAATTCGATATTTTTCAATTGGAATTTATTCCTTAAGCATATATTGATGATAAAAATCTGAACTTGGTAGATTTGGAGCCTTCGGAGGTTGATTCGAGAGGCAAG
>ML286268.1:0-18622 GCA_005239495.1 Nicotiana undulata | reverse complement strand
TTTGCTTAAATAGTATTTATATATTATGATATGTTTTGGGCTGTAAGCCATGTTTGGGGCCTAGTGCCGATCTGTTTACCCCATGGGGGGATGTTTTTACTAATTTCCTCACTTAAATGTTATGATTTTTCACTCAGTCTTTTCTGTGAAATTGTTTTGACACTCAGAGTATTTTGACACTACTTCTTGAAAATGAAATACTGTTTTTGTGTCGAGAACCCGGTATATTATGGCCTGAAGGGCAAATTGAGAGTGTCTGACTGAGTGAGGCTGCTGGCCTATATTGTGAGGATGAGATGATATGAGTGAGGCTGCGGGCCTATATTGTGTGTGAATTATTATTGCGTTTGGGCTGTAGGATCCCCTCTGGGGTCTATAACACACCCCTAGTGAGCGCCGGTACTGATTGAGTGATGCCCGCGGGGCTTATGGGCATACCAGGAACTGGCGTCACAAGTCTACGGGCATCTAATAGAAAAGAGTATCCAAAAACAAATACAAGTCTGCCCTACTGTCTGAAGAAATATAGTACAGACATAACAAAAGAAAAAAGGAACTCCAGGGTGCTGCCAGAGAAAAGCGTCAAGGAAAGCAGCTCACCGAGAAGTCGACGCCAACTATACGTCAAGGACGAGCCCCGGATGAATACCCTGATGCACCTGCCTCAGAGCCTGTACAATTAAGTACAGAAGCATAGCATTAGTACATAAACAAATATGTACCCAGTGAGTATCCCGTCTAATCTCGAAGAAGTAGTGACGAGAGGTAGACGTGATACTTACTAGGGTCAAAATTAAATAATATAATTTAATAAAAGCTCGGCAGGTATAACAGTCGTAGTAGTCACAAAGACATGGAATATCAAGTGTAAATTTGCAATTACCTTTACATGTCAAATATCATTAGCATATAATGCACTAAATTTCCTTTTCGCATGAAACAGTCTATACAATTACAACAAAAACTCCATTCAAATATATAGCACATAGTATGCCTAAAGCGTACGGCCGAAGTGTCGCGAAAATAAATGTGCATTGCCGAGGGTCGAACGACTCGAACCATAGATTCATCTATTACCCCGCTCGCGAATCGAACATACGACGCGGTTGACATAATGATAGGGATATCCCACGAATCATACATGCGACGCGGGTGCCCATATACATACACAGAATTTTCAAGAATCCAAGGATTTAATAGAGATTATGCTTGAAGACAAGAATTTAAGCAATGTAATTTTCAATTTAACTTCCTAAATGCTTTCATACCAATTCGAGGATACTAAGTAACTCAAAATACATTAAAGATCGCATACAATGCACGTAAAGCATGCTTGTGAGTCCTAAAACTACCCCACATAATATAGTAGTAGCTACACACGGACCCTCGTCACCTCGTGAGTGCATAGCCCCCGCAAATAAGGGCATGAAATCATTTATAATCACCTATGGGGACAATTCCCTCTTACCAAGTTAGAAAGGAGACTCATATCGTGTAGAACCTACTTTCCGGGTCAAGAACGCGCCCGAAACTCCAAACTCGTCTCCCAAGGACTCGAAACTAGTCAAATGTTGCATAAATACATTAATTTATGCTCAAAGGCATGAAATTCCCCTATTTAATTAACCATTTTAGCCTACTTTGAAATATCTCAAAATACACCCCCCCGGGCCCACATGCTCGGATTCCGGACATTTTCGAAGGAAATTGTGATGACCCAAGGGGTCATTTTATGAATTAAGACTCCGTTCTAGGTGTATTAGTAATAAAAAGATTAATTTTAAATACTTCATTTTGCGTGCGCAGTCCGGGCGTGAAACAGGAAAGCTTTTATGTGAAAATATGAGAAATAGTAATTTCTAGAGTTAAAATTTGATTATAGTTGACTTTGGTTAATATTTTGAGTAAACGGACCCGTATCTTTGTTCCGACAATCTCAGGAGGTCCGCAGTAAAATATGGGACTCAGGCGTATGCCCGAAAATGAATTCCGTGGTCTCAACCTTAGAAATCAATTTTTGAAAGAAAATATTATGTTAAAATATTTATGAAATAAAGAAAAGAATTAATATTTGAAGTCATTGGTATCGGGCCCGTATTTTGATTTCGGAGACCGGTACAGATTTGTTATGATACTTAGGCTTTGCCTGTGAAATTTGGTGAAAAACGGAGTTCCTTTGACGTGATTCGAACATCCGATTGAAAGGTTATGAACTATAAGTGTTCTTGAGGAAAATAATGAGTTTTGAGGTTTAATTCATAGTTTTACATGTTAATTTTATGATTTAATCGCACGAGCAAGTCCGTATGATACATCTAGACTTGCGTGCGTGTTTGGCTTAGAGCCCCGAGGGCTCGGGTTAGTTTCAAATAGGTTTGAGTTGTGTTGCGCTCGTTCTTTCTTATGCTTCGACGTCGTTTTTTCAAGCATAAATGATATCATATTGAACAAAGAGCTCCGATTTATGTTTTGAATGAAGTATTAGATCCGTATTGTAATTACGGAACGAATCATCAAATTTGGACATCGTATCAGGATTTTATGGTCATTTTGCTAAGGTTGCCAGATTTCAGGTTAATGACGAAATTGACGGTGTATTAAAAATCTGCACTAGTTGCAAATATTAAAACCTATATATCTCCTTCATTATAAGGTCAAATGGAGTGATTCAAAAGCCTAAATTGACTAGAATTTCACAAGGAATCCATTGGACACATAAAAATAGAGTTTAGGGATCGTTTGGCATGAGAAACGAGGCAGAATAGATGGCAGAAAATATATTAAAAACGGACAAACCTTTTTCTTCTCCAATATTTCTAGGTTGCAGCCCTAAAAACGAGTTTTCTTCGATAATCTTCATCCCCAATTTATAGGTAATCAATTCCAAACCTTTTTTTTCAATTCCTTACTATTTTGCATCACTTATAAAGCAAAAACAAAGGATTTCCATGCTAAAAATTTAGGATTTGGGTAGAATTAGGGAGTTTTGTAAAAATTAAACTTTTATATCAAATTAAGGTCGGATTTCAAAACTAATAGCATATTTGGGTTCGTGGGTGAATGGGTAAACGTAATTTAGTTCGAACCCCGAGTTTAGACCAAGCAAGCCCGGGGTCGGGTTTTCACTTTTTTGAGAAAACTTAGGAAAAATTATATGTTTCAATAAAGTTTGTTACTTTAGCATTAGTTAATAATAATAAGTTAATTGTGATTATATTCGAGCAATTTAGAGGTGAATTCAAAAGGAAAAGCGATAATTGAGCGGTGAGTGGCCTGCGTAATTGAGGTAAGTGTTTGGTCTAACTTTGGCTTGAGGGAATAAGACTCCCCACTTGTTTGTTATGTGAAAAGAATGGGTGTGGTGTATAGGTGAGGTGATGAGTACCTATGCACCACCCAAATTGTCTGTTGAACATGATCCCCTTCCCGTTCCTCACTTATTTGATTATGGTTTTACTTGTTATATGTTCGTTATTGTTTTCATGACTATTTGGCCTGATTAATTTTTTGTTAGATAATGTTGTGACTATTTTTGAAAAAATATTGATTGTTTGAATTGACTTCCCTGTGATATAAAACGTTTGAGGAGCTAGGCATTGTTTTACGAAACAAATATAGATATTCTTATGTTCCTGTTGGTTTCATGGTTGAGAGGATATTGATGAAGTTATGAGAAAAATGCAGTTTATTATTTATAATTATTGAGACAAAAATATTGTGAAAGGCTTGGCTTGAATTGTGAAATTTATGAATAAATTGATATGATATGTCTGGTGGGAGCGGGTTGCACGCCGCAACAAGAAATGATAAGGGTGGACAGGTAGGATCGGGTTGCACGCCGCAACAGGAGTAATAAGGGTGATATATTTAGGGAGGAGCAATAAGGGAGGACAGGTAGGAGCGGGTTGCACGCCGCAACAAGGAGCGATAAGGGAGGACATTTATATTTTTTTTTTCTGATTTTCAAAAAGAAATAAAGTTTGAAAAGCTTAAATATTTATTTTACTATTCTTTATATATTTTGGCACTATTTTTTATTTAAATCTAAAGTTTGGAAATTTGAAAATTTATTTAAGGATTGGTTATATCTGAGATCAGAAAAAGGCAGCTGAGTTATGAAAATTTGTTGCAACATTTATTTATTTATTTATTTATTTATTTATTTGTTTAGACTTCTTTACTGCTTTGTTATTTAATATTGTTATCGACTATATTGTGAAAGCCCAGCCTTAGCCTCGTCACTACTTCGCCGAGGTTAGGCTCGACACTTACTTAGTACATGGGGTCGGTTGTACTGATACTACACTCTGTGCTCTTTTGCACAGATCCAGGTACTAGTCCGCATTAGGGGATTTCAGGACGACTACGTATTCATTTGGAGACACGAGGTACATCTGCCGGCGTTCGCAGATTCCGAGAGTCTTCTCCTATTTTTACATATACTGTTTTATATTATTCAGAACAACTATACTATTTCTTTCAGCCCATTATTTGTAGTATTCTTTAGTAGTTCGTCAATTGTGACACCAGACACTGGGGTAGTTCTAGATTTATTTATATAATTAGTTCGTGGCTCGACTTAATTTATTATTTATTTATTTTATATTCGGAAGTATTTATTGAAAGCCATATGATCAAGTTTAATTTAAAATTGTTCTATCCTGTTTAAGTGATTAATTAACGGAAATAGTTGAGCGAACTCTAACATTGGCTTGCCTAGCAAGTATGGTGTTAGGCGTCATCACGATCCCTAAGGTTGGGAATTCGGGTCATGACAGAAATACTTACCCATAACCTAAGGATCATTAATATATATTTTGTGTATGATTCCATGGAAAATTCCTTGGTAATTCTTCCATTTTTCATAAAACCTAGGTTTCACTCTAACCCATGATTTCTACTAATTAATGTGTTAATCTACCTAAGAATTCAAGTATTCAACTTAATTTGTAATAAGAATTACTTACCTCACAGTTGCTAGGTGAAATCTCCTCTTTGAAAGCTCCCAAAATCCCCCCAAGTGAAGAACAATGGCTAAAAATAACTAAGTCCCGTATTAATCTAACACTGCCCAGCTGCCCCTTGTTTGTGATCGCAACAGGGGCAGTGCGATCGCAGTGGTCAACTGACCAGGGCCCCCTAAAGGCCTACTGTGCGATCGCACGTGCCTACTGTACGATCGCGGAAGGGGACGTGCGATTGCGGAGGCTAGCTAGGCTAGACCTATGCGATCGCGGGGGAGGGAGATGCGAACGCGAAGAACAAAAGCTGGGCAAGGCCACAACTTTACCCAGTGCGAACGCGTGCAAGCCTGTGCGATCGCACATGGAAATTTTTCCCACCCTGCCAACTCCTTCTATGCGATCGCACAGAAGGAAACCAGAGTGTGAAAATCTGGTGTTTTGCAATTAGCTCCGAGGGGTCCGAAACTCATCCGAGCCCCTCGGGACCCAGTCTAAAGGAACTGGCAAGTCTGTATTCATGATACGGACTCACTCGAATTTTTTGAACGTGAAAAACAACAATGAAACTAAGAATCCGACCCCAAAACCAAAGTGAATCAAACTCTGAACTTCAAATTCTAGAATTTGCTAACAACGCGCCGAACCGACCTATACTACTCGGAATGACACCAAATTTTGCAAGCAAGTCATAAATGATATAACAGAACTATTCCCATTCTCGAAATTCCGTTCGGACCTCGATAACACAAAAACACGTTCCAAACCTCAATTCTTAAACTTAAGGAATCATATTTCCTTATTTGGCGCCGAAACGCTCCTGGGTCATCCAAAACCCGTTTCGGACACACGCCCAAGTCTGAAATCATCATACGAAGCTACCAGAACTGTTGAAACTCGATTCCAAGGTCGTTTACTCAAAATGTTGACTGAAGTCAAATTTGGCCTTAAAGGCCAACCTTAAGGAACTAAGTATTCTTATACCATTCCAAACTCTTCCAAATCCCGAACCACCCATCTTCACAAGTCATAAATCATAAAAAACCACTACGGGAAGTCTCATTTTGGGGAAACAGGGTCCTAATATACAAAACGACCGGTCGGGTCGTTACACGTAGTATTTTTAATATTTACTTGAGTTTATAGTTATTTTTATCTTCAATTCCAGTTTTAAAATATAAAATTGAAAACACAAAAAATAGTTTCATTTTTAATATAGTTGTTTTGATTAATTAGGATTGATTTTGCATTTTTATGGTACTTTTTTTTAGGAAAAAATTAAATTTTTATTTTCAGCCAAATTGCAAGACTTGTAGAATTAAAGGGTTAATTTTATAACCCAATACCCCAAAAATCTTCTTAGCCCAATATCTTCTCTTGGAAAGCCCAAATTTTCTTAGCCCATATACAACCGCCCCCCGATCCCCTCCCATTTTTGGGGACCTCTGGATTTTCTCTTATAAAAGAGGAAAACAACAACATTAAAACACCTATTATCTTCTACAAGAAACCAGTCCCCTCTTAAAAAAAAAGCTAAAAAAGAAAGACCCTCATCTCTCTCAAAAAGAAGGAGCCAAAGAAAAGGCTCTGATTCAGTCCAAAAACAGAGGCGAAAAACAAAGAAAAAACCTAGGTCTCTAGGATCCCAAAAAGAGAGCTGCACAGCGGCCGGAAAGAAAGAAAACATAGCTATGAAGTAGGTCTGAAACTTCACTGCTACTGCCACAATTTCTAGCCCTAAATATCACCCCAAATGAGTCACCAAAATGATCAAAACAACAGCTCAAATTGCTGTCGTTTTCGCTTAAAAACCAGTCTCGAAAACCAGCTCAAAACAACCCCAATAACCCGTAAAAGCAGCCACAAATAGCTCGTTTCAGTTTGTTTATCGACGAGTTTTAAGATCTTCCGGTGAGTTAGAGGTTACCGTTCGAGTTCGCCTCCAGTGGTCGGTTTTGGTCGAGGTCCTTCCAACTATTAAGCCTCTGTAATTTCAACTTAGTTCATTTGTATAAAAGGTGTTTGATGAAAAGGAGCCTTTTGCAAGGTACTATATATTTGGATCTTAAACTATCATAATTTCAATTTTTATTAGTGTTCTTTGGATTTAGTTTTGAATTTTAGATTGTTAGTACTAATCTTCATATTATGTGATGTGTGAATTCTTGTTTATTTTGTGTTTCCATGTCAACTGCTTCTCCTAATAAGCGAAAGCCTACCTAGGATTATATATGAAATGAATGGCCTCCATTTTCTGTTAGAATGTAATCTCTCCACTTCATATATGTTTTTTCCCCGTTATATAATGTTACATTTTAAGTATTACAACTTAGCCTGTATATAAACGCAAAATGTGTCTATATATACATTGCCATGTCTCAACCGACTGGCAGTGCAAGAAGATCTCCTAGCCTTAAGTATATATAATCTCTCTACTGTATTTAAACGCAATTATCGTCGCCATGGGTACGGTTCCCATGGTATGGTCACGATGCGTAATCTCCAAGTCGAGTGTGCATTTCACGTGACTCGACCATCACTTAAAATAATAATGAAAATAAACACAATGTAAATCGCGGGTGCGTTTCACGTGGCGTGATTCGCAATGTATACAAAAATAAACGAGTGCGCGACATCGCGACTTGTTCAAACAAGTTACTTAAATACTAAAAGTGATTTTAAAAAGGTAAAAATGCACAATAGGTTTCAAATAGGTATTAAATCAGATAATTAGTCCAATTAATAATAGTTGAGCAACCGTGCTAAAACCACAGAATCCAGGAGTGCCTCACACCTTCTTCTGGGTTAACAGAATTTCTTACCCCATCTTCTGTGTTTGCAGACCATAAATAAAGTCAATTTTCCTCGATTTGGGATGCTAAAATAAATCGGTGACTTGGACACCATAAATTATCCCAAGTGGCGTCTCTAAATGAATAAAATAATCTCATTTCAATAAATGTCACTTTAATTGGAAAAACTCCCTACCCCCCTAGGTAAAAACGAGGTGTGACACCACTTAGAAAAATAGTCAATTAAAATCAAAAGAAACCTTACCTTACTAGGGGCCGGGGGAAGTGGTCCGACGATATCCATTCCCTACTTCATGAACGGCCAGGGAGACAAAATTAAGTGCAATGTTCTGCTAGTTGATGTACCAACGGTGCATAGTGTTGACACTTATCGCATTTTTGAACAAAAACTTAGGCGTCTTGTTACATTCGGGGCCAATAGTATCCTAACCTTACCAATTTTGGTACTAAGGAATCTGCACCCGAATGATTTCCACAGATTCCTTTGTGGACTTATCGTATACATAATTAGCTTCGGAGGCTCCCAAACATGGGGCCAGCAGGCCTTGGAAAGATTTCCTGTACAATTGGCCTCCTACGAAGCTATATCTCGCTGCTTTAGTGCGCAGCGCCCGGGATTCCTTGGGATCTTTAAGCAAATTTACCTGCTCGAGATAATCAATGATCTCATTCCTATAGTCCCAGACCAAATTAGTCGTGTTTACCTCGTAATAGTTATCTGCGTCCATAACCGAGTGCATAAGCTGTATGACCGTACCGGAGTCCGATCCCTTCATTTTCGTTGGTGATCCAAGGTTAGCTAATGCTCCCGTTCTGCATTTTCTTCCCTCAGGATATGCGTAATTGACCACTTCTGAAACCGAGAAAGCATAGCCTAAACCTTCACTGCGTATTGCTGCATGCATTCCTATTTGGCTTCGAAGATCCCGTAGACCTATATTAACACCAGCTGGGAGTCACATTTTGATTTCTATGACCTCGAAATCTAGTCCCCCAGCCAATTCGAGTCCTGCAATTAAAGCTTCATACCCCGCTTCATTGTTAGTCTGAGGAACCGTTCTTATGGTCTGGATTAGGGTTTCTCCCGAAGGCGTGGTTAATACTATGCCGAGCCCGAACCCTTTTACGTTGTAAGCTCCGCCCGTAAATAGGGTCCAAACTCTCCATGTCGATTCTGACACTATTACTACTTCTTTGGATGCCATAGGAAACAATTCCGGACTGAAGTCGGCCACAAAGTCGTCCAAAACTTGTGACTTAATCGCAGTCCTAGGTTTACATTCTATGTCAAATTCACTCATTGCGACGACCCATTTTTCCATCATACCCAAATGTTCGGGTTTATGAAGGATATTTTGCAGGGGAAAAGTGGTCACCACATGTGTCACACCTCCTTTTTACCGCCCCCGGAAGGGTATAAGGGAGTTTTTCCAATTTAAGTGACAATCGGAACGGGGTTATTTTATTTAAAATTCAGAGTCGCCACTTGGGATAGTTTAAGGTGTCCCAAGTCACCGATTTAAATCCCGAATCGAGGAAAAATTAACTCTGTTTAACAGTCTGCGAACACAGAAATCTGGGTAAGGAATTCTGTTAACCTCAGTGAATGTGTTAGGCATTCCCGGGTTTTGTGGTTGTAGCGCGATCGCTCAATTATTATTATTGGCCTATTTATCTGATTTTAAAATATTGTTTGAAACCTACGTGCATTTTATTCCTTTTAAATCACTTTTTAATAATCCAATTGTTATACAACTAACTATTTGGTCACGCATTGCGAATCATGTCACGGGAACCGTACCCACGATCCAAAACGTATTTATTTTAATTATTTGAAATTAGGGGCCGAGTCACGCCAGCGTGCACCCGAATTTTGGATTTACGTATCTATGACTATGCCACGGGAGCCGTACCCATAGTCACGATAATTTATCATTTTACCTGTTTGATGGTCGAGTCACACCAGCGTGCACTCGAAATGTGACCTACGGTTTGCCCACCATAATGTTGACGGCCTAAGCATGCTACTAACAGATTCAAAATAAGATAAACAAAATAAATAAGAGCAAAATAACCATCTAAGGTCCAATTTCTTTTCATGTACAAAATTAACTCCCATGGCCCGTATGTATATCAAGCATTCAATCAATGTTAAGTAACAGAAACGACCTCCAAATATCAGAACCAAAGAAAGGATGAAAAACGAAAAGTAAAAGTGATAGGAAAGTTCTACACCTAAAACAAGATATTAGCTTAATACTAGCCAAAGATTGAGGCCAAAAGGACGTCACTAAGCAACATAACCAGCAAATCAACCAATTAATCAAACATTAAACATCCATGACATAAATCAATAGTCAAACATAGATCTCTCAAAATTAATCAACAAAGCAATATCAACAAGAAATCACATATATGAGTCAAGAGTGGGTAAACAAATTGAGAAGAGATAAGAATAGACCTCAGTGTAGCTGAAAATAATTATTCCACTGCTTTTAACTCAAAAATATATCGAACCGTGGACGGGAAACTCGAATCGGCACCGAAAAACCGAAAGCCCTCTTAACATCTTTGAAATCCTCGTTTGTTTTGTTTTCGATTTATGAGCCCCTTTTGTTTCCAAATCTAAAACTCAATTTTGAATCCTGAAATCTGTTTCAAATCCTTTTTTTAAAGTGAATGAATGGCGAGTGGAGAACGTGTGAGTTGAGAGTTATGTGTATGCGAATTTCGAGTGTTACCATGTGTGTGGCGTTACGGTGGAGGCTCTTTTGCTGGCAGATGACAGCGGGGAGTTTTAAGAAGAGGGGTTAGCGGCTGGTGGTGTTTTGGAGAGGAGAAAGTCTGATGGGGGCGCGACAGCTTGCTGCTGTCTCAGGCGACGGGAGGGGTGTTTTGGTGGCGAGAGTGGTCTTGTGTGTAGAGGAGACGTCCGGCGGCTAGGAGGTGGAGCTGAGGCGGCAAAACTAGTGGTGACGAAGAGAGGCCGCCGGAATTTGGTTGTTGTGGGTCGAGGAATAAGAAGTGGAGTTGAAGATGTTGGGGTGGGGTGCGCGGCTGGAGGAGGTCGTGTGAGGGGTGGTGGTGGCCGGCGATTTTGGGAGGAGATGGTGCGAGGGAGATGATGTGCAGCCGGTTCGGCCGCCGTTGGAGAGATGGAAATGGTCTATTAGCGTATGTTGTAATGTGTAAGGTCTGTGTGTCTAAGAAGAAGGAGTATAGGTTTTAGGGTTAGGTTAGTAGGTATTGGGCTAAGGGGAACGAGCTTTTGAAATTGGGCCAAAGACCAAAAAATGGACTTTACAATCCAAAAACTCACTCTTCCTTTTAAAAATGATACAAAATTTATAATTCTATGAATATTAACTAAAACTTAATTAATTAAATATTAAAATAAACTCATTTTTTGTATTTTTTTAATTTTTGTACTTAAATGAAGTAAAAGAGTTAAAACTAGCTAAAATGACGATATTAGGCCTAAACTAAATATTAAACGCTAAAATGTATAAAATCTCTAGGAGGGTCAAAAATTACACGTCTACAGTTTCACCTCTTTGACTGCAAACACAAAGATTTTTCAGACAAAGAACGACTAGACGGGCTTTTTGACCTGACCCTTATTTAGAGACACCAAAAATTTAAAGAAAAGGAGAATGTGACCGAGCCTTGGTATCTGAGCTGCCTACATATCCTTGGCTAGGAAGGAATCAAGCCACGTGTAGTTCAGAAGTGAGAAGAGTGATGGAGTATACCGAGGTGGAGAGCCGATTGAGGTGCCGTTCCGTCGACCGGCCCACGACCCTGTTATTACATCAAAATCAAAAATGAAAAGACTAACTAAGCCTATGAGCTATGAGTTACAAGGTTCCTATCTATAAATCTTCTAAAGCTTGATTTTGAGTCTTGAATGGTGCTTCGTGCCGACTTTAGATTTGAACCTTAACGCTTTCTAGCTACAGGTGCTAGTTCATTCTTCTTCAGCTCTTCAGACCATGATGGGACATGCAAAACTCGTGACTTAGCCGTGTCTTGAGCAATCCACATCTTGTATCCGGTTCTGCACTTGGATATCTCTTTTTTTGTTTGTTTTTTTCCTTTTATTCTAGATTGAGATTACTTCTGGTCATCTCGAACCTCGTCGACTCGCAGTCTTGCCGCGAGCTTATGCTACTTCTTAATTGAATTGAATTCTAAAATGACTTCCCTCATTCTCCAGGTGGGTGCCTGCTACTGACTTAATATTTGAAATGAATTCCCTCATTCTCCAGGTGGGTGCCTGATTACCAAAAACTTGAATTGTATTCCCTTGTTTTCCAGGTAGGCGCCTGATTTCCACAACTTGAACTGCATTCCCTTGTTCTCCAGGTGGGCGCCTGATTGCCAAAACTTGGATTGTATTCCCTTGTTCTCCAGGTGGGCGCCTGATTTACACAACTTGGATTGTATTCCCTTGTTCTCTAGGTGGCCGCTTGATTGCCAAAACTTTAACTGTATTCCCTTGTTCTCCAGGTGGGCGCCTGATTACAACAACTTGGATTGTATTCCTTTGTTCTCCAGGTGGGCGCCTGATTGCCAAAACTTTAACTGTATTCTCTTGTTCTCCAGGTGGGCGCCTGATTACCAAAACTCGAACTGTATTCCCTTGTTCTCCAGGTGGGCGCCTTATTACCAAAACTTGAATTGTATTCCCTTGTTCTCCAGGTGGGTGCTTGATTACTAAAAACTTGAATTGTATTCCCTTGTTCTCCAGGTGAGCGCCTGATTACCAAAACTTTAATTGTATTCCCTTGTTCTCCGGGTGGGCGCCTGATTGCCAAAACCTTGAATTGTATTCCCTTGTTCTCTAGGTGGCAGCCTGATTGCCAAAAACTTGAACTGTATTCCCTTGTTCTCCATGTGTGCGCTTGATTGCCATAACTCGAACTGTATTCCCTTGTTCTCTAGGTGGCAGCCTGATTGCCAAAAACTTGAACTGTTTTCCCTTGTTCTCCATGTGTGCGCCTGATTGCCATAACTCGAACTGTATTCCCTTGTTCTCTAGGTGGGCGCCTGATTTCCAAAAACTTGAACTGTATTCCCTTGTTCTCCAGGTGGACGCCTGATTTCCACAACTTGAACTGCATTCCCTTGTTCTCCAGGTGGGCGCCTGATTGCCAAAAACTTGAACTGTTTTCCCTTGTTCTCCATGTGTGCGCCTGATTGCCATAACTCGAACTGTATTCCCTTGTTCTCTAGGTGGGCGCCTGATTTCCAAAAACTTGAACTGTATTCCCTTGTTCTCCAGGTGGACGCCTGATTTCCACAACTTGAACTGCATTCCCTTGTTCTCCAGGTGGGCGCCTGATTGCCAAAAACTTGAATTGTATTTCCTTGTTCTCCAGGTGGGCGCCTGATTGCCAAAAACTTGAATTGTATTCCCTTGTTCTCCAGGTGGGCGCCTGATTTCCAAAAACTTGAACCATATTCCCTTGTTCTCCGGGTGGGCGCCTGATTTCCATAACTTGAATTGCATTCCCTTGTTCTCCAGGTGGGTGCATGATTGCCAAAAACTTGAACTGTATTCCCCTGTTCTCCAGGTGGGCGCCTTATTGCCAAAACTTGAATTGTATTTCCTTGTTCTCCAGGTGGGCGCCTGATTGCCAAAAACTTGAATTGTATTCCCTTGTTCTCCAGGTGGGCGCCTGATTGCCAAAAACTTGAATTGTATTCCCTTATTCTCCAAGTGGGCGCCTGATTGCCAAAAACTTGAACTGTATTCCCTTGTTCTCCAAGTGGGCGCCTGATTGCCAAAACTTGGATTGTATTCCCTTGTTCTCCAGGTGGCGCCTGATTGCCAAAACTCGAACTGTATTCCCTTGTTCTCCAGGTGGGCTTCTGATTTCCACAACTTGAACTGCATTCCCTTGTTCTCCAAGTGGGCGCCTGAATGCCGAAACTTGGATTGTATTCCCTTGTTCTCAAGGTGGACGCCTGATTTCCACAACTTGAAACTGTATTCCTCGGTTTTCCAGGTGGGTGCCTGATTACAACAAACAGACAATTAAAGAAACTTTTCTGCCCCAGTTTGGTATCTGGGCTCACTGTGAATGTTAATCGAATCATGTTACCCAAAATCTCTAAGAATTTAAACTAAATCCCATTATCTAGGAGGGTCCTGAAAATTTCAAATTGAATCCCATCTTAGTGGATATTATATTCTTTTGGGTTGTAAATTGTTGGTAGTGACCTATTAAGTTATTTCTTCCTTCATAATTGTTTAAAAGTCTTGTTTATCTCGTAATTTAGTCCTAATATTTCACAAGAATTGGAAAATGTTGATAAATTAAAAAGGGGGATTACTAGTAATTAAGGTTGGCTTGCCTGACATCGAAGTTGGGCGCCATCGCGACCTAAACTAGAATTTGGGTCGTGACACTACGAATGCTAAATATAATCTTTAAAAATCATGCAAGTCAAAAATTATGTTCTTACAGATGCCCCCCTTTGCTCGGAAACACGAAGTGTTTTTGAGCGAATAAACAAGTAAACGACGTAATTGATTTATGACTCGACACTTATTCAATAACAAAATAAGGATAAAGAGAGTGTGACCGACCCCTGATATTTGACCTGCCTATATATCCTTGGCTATAAAGGAATCAGGTCACCTGTAATTCAGAGAATGATGAAGTGATGAGTATGTGAAGAGGATGAGAGAGTAGAGTGAGGTTCCGTCCGAGGCTCCAGTCCGCGGTTATGTTATTTCATCAAAATCAAAAACTAAAAGAACTAAACAAGCCTATCAGCTATGAGTTAACCAGATTCCTATCTATAAGTCTTCTGAAGCTTGATCTTTTGAATATGGGACTGGTTGCTTGTAGAAGATAATGGGTGTTTTAATGCTGATGTTTTCCTCTTGAATCAGAGAAAATCCAGAGGTCCCCAAAAATGGGAGGGGAGAGGGGGTGCAACTATCTATGTGTAGGAATTGTAGGTCTTAGACTGATCTCCTTAAAGGGAAATGGGATTATGAGCTATAAAAATTTGGGCTTGCCAAGAGAAGATATTGGGCTATGAAGATTTTTGAGGTATTGCGTTATAAAATTGACCCTTTAATTCTACAAGTCTTGTAATTTGGCTAAAAATAAAAATATAATTTTTTCCTAAAAAACATACCATAAAAATGCAAAATCAATCCTAATTAATTAAAACAACTATATTAAAAATGAAACTATTTTTTGTGTTTTCAATTTTATATCTTAAAATTGGAATTGAAGATAAAAATAACTATAAGCTCAAGTAAATATTAAAAATACTACGAATGCGAAATATAATCTTTAAAAATTGCGCGGGTCAAAAGTTACGTGGTTACAACTGTCTTCTTTGCTTGGAAACACGAAGTGTGTTTGAGCGAAGAAACAAGTAAGCGACATAATTGATTTATGACTCGACACTTATTCAAAAACAAAATAAGGATAAAGAGAGTGTGACCGAGCCCTGATATCTGAGCTGCCTACATATCCTTGGCTATAAAGAAATCAGGTCAAAGTGTAGTTCAGAGAATGACAGAGTGATGAGTATGTGAAGAGGATGAGAGAGTCGAGTGAGGTTCCGTTCGAGACTCTAGTCTGCGGTTCTATTATTACATCAAAATCAAAAACTAAAAGAACTAAACAAGCCTATCACCTATGAGTTACAAGATTTCTATCTATAAGTCTTCTGAAGCTTGATCTTGAGCCTTGAATGGTTCTTCATACAAACTTTTTATTTGATTCTTGCTGCTAGCTAGCTGCAGGTGCTCGTTCATTCTTCTACGGCTTCTTCTGATGAAAATGGGGACTGCATTGCTCGTGACTTCAACCATATCTTGTGCAGTTGACATCTTTCATTTCCTTCTGTATTTTAAGTTCACTTCTTTTCCTTTTCTTTTCTCTATTTTGGATTGAGACTTCTTTTGTTCATCTCGAACCTTGTGCCTCGAGGCAAAACCTGCTCAAACACCAAAACAAAACAAATGAACGAAAATTTTCTGCCCCAGTTTTCACTAGGAAAATTTCATGAGTTATTGTAATAAAATTCTAAACTACTTCTTTATTGAAAGCAATAAAATGTCAGGAATGGTGTACCCTGAAAAGATCATGATGATTTTTTTGTTCCTTTATTGTCAAAAATATGTCTCAACTATGGATTGATATACCTTAGGTTGGGAAAATTTGGTCAAGGAATGGTAACCCTATTTTGGCAAAGATATCAGGGAGTGGTGTACCCTGTATTTAAGATCAAATCAACTAGGGAGTGGATACCCTATGTTGGAAAAGAGACTAGAGAGTGAAGACCCTTTGTGTAAAATAAAATCAACTAGGGAGTGGAGACCCTATGTTGGAAAAGCGACTAGGGAGTGGAGACCGTATGTCTATAAATAAAATCAACTAGGGAGTGGATACCCTATGTTGGAAAATTGACTAGGGAGTGGAGACCCTATGTATAAATTAAAATCAACTAGGGAGTGGAAACCCTATGTTGAAGAAAAAGACTAGGGAGTGGAGACCCTATGTCTAAAATAAAATTAACTAGGGAGTGGAGACCCTATGTTGTAAAAGAAAACTAGGGTGGAGACCCTACGTCAAAAATAACATCAGCTAGGGAATTGAGACTCTATGTTGCAAAAGGAGACTAGGGAGTGGAGACTAAGGCTGTATTTGTGGGCTGGGCCTAGCCGGAACCTGCCCAGGCCCGCGAGCCCACGCGGACTTTTGGGCTAAACGGGCCGGCCCGTGGTGGTCTGGGCCTAGCGGTCCTAGGAGCCCACAGTAGGCCAGACCTTCATGAATGAACCGTGAGCCCGTGATCGTTTATCTCGAGACCGGCTGGCGGGCCTGGGCGGTTCAACCGGGCCAAACGGGCCCAACGACTATTTTTCAATTTTTTTTAAAAAATAAATTGGCCAACAGTTAGAAGTTTAAAAACTAGCCGTTGGCCTGCCAATTTAGCCGTTTGACTTTTTAAAAAATAGCCATTTGGCCCCCAAACTTTGTTTTAACCCCAAACGTTTTATTATTACACTTTTTCCCTATTCTCAACTATAAATACCCCCTCATTCTTCTATTTTTACTCACAAAATCATCAACCTCTCTCTAATTTTCTTCTATAATTGCTTAATTTATTATTGCAATTTGTGAAAAATGTTGAAGTTGGTGAATTGAAGTATTCAAGTCTTCAACGATATACAATTTTCAAGAAGTTGTTCGTCAATTCGGTAAACTCGTTCCAACTTTTAAGTTTTAATATTATAATTTTTGTTTGTTTTAGTTTGTATAATTATAACTAATATGAATATTTCTCTGAAAAAAATGTTTGGTGGTAAGGAAAAATCTAAAATTGGTGAATCTAGTAGCCAAGCTACTACTCCTCCCCCGACACCCCGACCCAGACCTGTTGCCCGTCCTCCTCCACCTGTTATTCTGGATAGTGATAATCATTGTTTTCAATTTACCTATAGTCAATTTTACCATGATATTGCACCAGGTCAACAATTAAATGATGAATATATGAATGCTCTTTATGGTAATCCAACTATCGATGAAATTGATGACGAAAATGATGATTTAGATGAAACGCAACCGGATTTAGATGATACACCTACTAGTCCTGATGTTAACCAAACTGATAATAATCCAAATGATGCCTTGCCTGAACCTCCTGTAGTAACCTCTACTTTTAATAGACAACCTTCTAGACGGTGCAAAACATCTCTTGTGTGGCACTTTTTTACTCAACCAAAAGATCAAAATAAGGCTAAGTGTAAAACTTGTGGGACTTTGATGGCTCATAAATTTACTGGAGAACGTAGCAGTATGGGTAGTTTGACTAGACACATAAAGAAACACCCTAAAGATAAAGCTAGATGGCTTCAAATGAAAGCTAGGAAAGAGGGAAAAAGTGTAGGTACTCAGGTTAACCCTAGTACTGAGTCAAATCTAGTTTAACCGGAAATTAACACTGTTACCGGTGGCATTTTATATTATGATCCAAATAAAGATCGTGAAGAATTGGCAAAAATGGTTACTATTATGTGCTTACCCTATAGTTTTTCCTCTAACCCCCACTTTGTGCATTATATTAGAAGAGTTTTTAATCCTACTTATAAAGGATGGCATCGCACAATCGTAAAGGCTGATATTTATAAATATAAACATGAATATGAATAATATTTGAGCTATTTATTTACTCATATTAATAATAGCGTTGCTATTACTACTAATATTGGTAGGAGTGGTAATGAGTGTGATTATCTTACTGTTACCACTCATTGGATTGAAGAGGAATGGATAATGCAAAAGCGCATTATTGCTAATAGAATAATTAATTCACGTCACACAGCTAAGTTTATTGCTAACACAGTTGCAGATATTTGTAGATATTTTTGCATTAGAGATAAAATAATGGCAGTTTCAATGGATAATGCTTCTAGTAACACTAATGCTATCAGAGAATCTCGACGACACCTTTAATGTTTTGGAATGGTGGAAGGACAAAGAAAAACACTATCCGGTTCTTTCAAGAATGGATCGAGATATTTTAAGTATTCAAGCTTCAACAGTGGCATCGGAGAGCGCTTTCAGTCAAGCGAGACTTCAAATCGGTGATCATAGAGCGTCTATGAGGGAGAGCTTGGAAAAATCAGTACTCTTAAGAGAGGATCCGTTCGGAAAGAAGAAATTTTGGACTTGCTGAATCACAACCGGAGATAGACGAAGCTTATGAAGAAATGCTAGAGGAACCTGCGGAGGATGCTGCTTCGCCCGAAAGCGGTGATGAACAAGCTTCTTTTCCACCACCACCAACGAAAATTCCTCCGAACCTTGAAGG
>ML286266.1:0-61165 GCA_005239495.1 Nicotiana undulata | reverse complement strand
GTAAAACACAAGAATAATCATTATAAGAGTCTTGCTCAACATCACACTGTTGCGGCGCGCAACTCGATCTAAGTAACATGTCTGTGGCGCCGTGCCACCTTATCCTCTCATAAGATTTACATAAAAAAACATACACGGAGCTGAATTGCCTACTATTACAAATCACTGAAAATCGGTCATAAGCACGCTAAGTGCATAATACCATTCTGGGGAGACTGATAGAGCCATATGCCACAAACTTAAGCACAACTGAGGTGCGATATATAATCTGAATCTCAGGAGCCATCCTGCTCACATAACCTCGTCACTACGCGGAACATCAACACATAAGAAATTATCAAGCCATTTCACCACTCATACGGCACAATCACAATATCACGTGAATTTGACAAAGACGGGACAACACATGATATCCCAATACCCCTCCTTGAGGAGTTCCATACTGAAATTAACACCTCTGACTCGCATGAAGCCCAAAATCTTGTTTAAGTCCATTCACTCACTTCAAGCTGATTCTGCTCGCATTGAACTAGGTTGATAGCCTTACCTGGGTCCAAATTTTTCTTATACACACGAGGACAACCATCATAGCCGAGGTAAACACCCCACAGTCCACAACCAACTGAGTCGAACGCCTTCCAGGCATATATTCTCAAATAAGCAATATTATAC
This sequence comes from Nicotiana undulata, assembly GCA_005239495.1. Lineage (NCBI taxonomy): Eukaryota > Viridiplantae > Streptophyta > Magnoliopsida > Solanales > Solanaceae > Nicotiana > Nicotiana undulata. Next base: position 60,493 of record ML286266.1, on the reverse strand, counting down.
TTCCTTATACTTGGTCTAAATCTGCAATAAATCAGGTGACTACAAGTCACGCTTACACAATCTTCCCGTGGTCACACTCCCACGACTTTCCACACAAGGCAACAAGTATGCACATCCATACTACCGACCATCCTAAGGCTGTAAAACAATTCAAGGACCCGTAATCAGGATACCAAGTCTCTTTCACCAAACACCGATCTCAGGTGACACTGAAGACAACATCAGCTTATTCTAGACATTCAAATCCCTTGTTCTTGCTCCCCTGAGCTCATGACATCCTTGTTAACACCGAACCGCAATCTCGATTCTTACTTCCAGTTACATACCGCTTATTGCACATAACATGCCAATATGGAATAGCATAGGAAGTTCCATCATAACACCTAAACAACTAACAGGGTGAACACTTCATCACATATAGAAACCTTTTATTTGCTTCAATTTATGAGAACCATAACAACACACAAGTGAGCTCTCACAATCACAATACATGAAAATCCTTAAGTAGTGGTCTGAACCACCATAAACCTTCCGGGATCCGCCTACAGCTGATAGGCCATAGCACTTGAATGCTTCCAAATGAAACATATTACGACGGCCGACGAGCCCCACACACATCTGCACAAACCATACACGTACTCAATCATACCGAAGGAACTGATCACTGTCGAACAGGCGCCGTTCCACCTTGGCTAACCAATCCATCTTCTTTTAATCATCTTTAATTGCCTTCGGATAATAGTAACTTCTTTCAACTCATAGCAACTCAACCCTCACTCATCCTGAGTGACCTTGATTAACGAGACCATGCTGCCTAAATCCCGCAACCCGTCTCACAACCTCCTGGTAATCTTTCTACAACCCGGAGTTTATTTCTCTCACTTCTCCAACACTAACCTGCGTGCTGAAAATGACATAGAATACTCAAACTATTTTCCTTCTTCTCAGAGATTATACTGCAAAAGTTTGATTCTTAATCACACTTGTGCTTGAAACCCTTAAACACCACAGTCTCTTGCTTTCAGATTCACTAGGACCGCTACTAAGAGTCACCCACTCTGGCTGGCCCTTAATACAATCAACTCCAAGGCTCTTCTAGCACATGAATATGCTCTCAATGAAGCACGTGACTGAGTCACTTCCTTTACGACTTGCCTATGCCATAAGCACAAATTCTAAATTTTCCGAAGCCTAGCCATGGTCCAATAGGACCAACTTCGCACATTTTTATCACATGCCATGCTCAATTACCTCTTTACACCTTTATCTTAGTTGTAATAACTTGCCAATGTGCCGACAATCCGCATCCCCATGAGGACACAACCCTACGACCCAACTGCAGGTGGTGAGACTCCCCCACTTATCCTAAAGCTACTCCTTGCACCACTCTAGACCCTGTTGAGATCCTTTCTCTCTTTTTTTGACATGACCTTGTTCCACCAATCCATCCAATTCTTCTGAATTCTCCTATTATCCCCCCTTAAATATTTGAATTTTCTAACACCATTCACACATTCTACCTCATACCGACTAGCCACTAGGACTCCGCACAGAACTTACCATAACTACAACCGCTAACCTATTCACAGAAGACAACCCACCCGAGGAAACTAGCCAACTGACACCTACCATTACGCTATGTTTCGCTTTTTCCACAATACCAAGACCCCCATCCTGAGCATGTACCCATTTACCAACCTTACCAATCCGTCCGCTCCTCATAGACATCTACTAACTGCACTACTACATCTTTTCATTCACCACTATGCTGCCGCTCTCCCACTTGGCCCAACTTATTCTCTCAAGAGCTGACTTACTCTCCTTACACTTGATCTTTTAGAATTGGCACCACCGCCCAGCACTTCTCACCTATCTTCCTCTGTCGAATAGTGCCCGCTCACTGCCTGAATTCAATACCATTCTCCGTAGCTCTTAAACCAGTAGATCCCCCCACAACTTTAAATCCTTACGAAGATCATCTTCCTCGAGCCGCCTTCATTAAAAGCGTTTATTCAATACGAAACCACAACACCCCACGACCTTTGACGGCCGCTTCTTCAACACTAATTCACAACACTCCAACCCAACGCAACTGAATAGCTAAAACGCCGGCGAACTTAACACCTTCCATTTGATCAAAGGCGGCGATAGCTTATTATAGGGGAGTACTCCACCTCACTTGAAAACGCCCATCCTTACTATTTTATCAGCCCAAAACCTGATCATTTATAATCCAAATGCTTTTCCTCCGCCGGAACAAAAATACTGAAATCTTGAAATCACACTCTGAGAAGACCTCTTTTCAAACCGTTCATCACCCTAACACATGGGCAAACATTCTATCCTCATATCAACATCGTTCCATAACCAATCGTAAGATTCATAACCACCTGATCATGGCCTCAAAGTTCTCAGAAATACAGCTACTGAGCTGAGATGACATAAAATTCTTCCGCAGAACAACGATGATAGCCTCAATCAACTACGCTAGGAGAAACATCCCGCACCACATCCATAGTATCATTAAAAGTCCTCAACCTTCGATTCATAACAAGCGTTTCACGACGCGTAAGATTGAGTAGGAAGAAGCATAGGCATAAGCCTTAAAGGAATCAAGTCGCACGATGAGGAATCAAGAAGGGAAGTACTTCTAACAGTCTTGTAGCCTCTCGAATATAAGTACAAACGTCTCCGTACCAATCCGCAAAACTCTACTAGACTTTCTCATGACTCGTGAAACCTAGGGGAACCTCGAGCTCTGATACCACGTTGTCACGACCCAAAACCTATGGGTTGTGATGGAGCCGGACACCACTGTCAGGCAAGCCAACCCCTTAATCAGTTTAAATACCTTCATGTTTAACAATTTAGAATCGAAGCCTCTTCTTGCATTTTCATAATCAAATAAATAAATTTCGTAATTTAAATACGGCAAGAAATCCATTTAATTCAATAAAACAAGACTCAACACATCCCCAGAACCGGGTGACACAAGTACATGAGCAATTTCTAAGAAGTACACATGAGGGAGACTCCAACAGCTGTGGAACACCTCCAGATGAATGCAGCCCGTATAAGTCCCCAAATCGATCACTATACTATAAAGGTACCTGTGTAACACAATGCACAGAAAGTGTAGTATGAGTACATATACATATATGTACCCAGTGAGTATCCCGTCTAGTCTCGAAGAAGTAGTGACGAGAGGTCGCTTGACACTCACTAAGGTCCAACAGTATGATATAACAATGATAAAATGAATAAAAGCAGAAGATATGTAAGACAGTGAGTAGAAATTATGTATAAAGCACAGAAATCCAAGTAAGTACTGGAACAGTACAATAGCCACTTTCTTTCCCCCAGATATCAAACACAAGTCAATATCCATGAAACAATGCCAAATAATCATGCGCACATAGGAATAAGACAACCGGCTGGAGTCATGAGGGAGAATAGCTATGCACTGTCGGGGATTGACCGGCCCGTACCAAGAGTGCATGCTTAACGAATAATCCTGCCTACGCACTGCCGGGGATCGACCGGTCCGTACCAAGAGTGTGTCTATCAATGTAATCATATCATATCATAGTGAAGAATAGCTATGCACTGTCGGGGATTGACCGGCCCGTACCAAGAGTGCATGCTTAACGAATAATCCTGCCTACGCACTGCCGGGGATCGACCGGTCCGTACCAAGAGTGTGTCTATCAATGTAATCATATCATATCATAGTGAAGAATAGCTATGCACTGTCGGGGATCGACCGGCCCGTACCAAGAGTGCACTATAAATTCGCTGTGGCGTACGGCATGCTCCCATAAGAGTGAAGGAAATTACATATCGCTCGCGGGATGTAAATTACGAAGCGACAACATGCGCACACAGAATGTAAAGTTCATTTCACCACAATCCCTTCCAATTATTTAAGTAAATGAAAGCTCGGGGAAACAATAATATCTTACATGAGTACAAAATTTATAAGTCATTTCTTTTCCTTTCATAATACTTTCCATAAAAAATTTCTTTCATATTCCTTCCCGTAAGTCAATTCATTTTATAACTTTTTCCGTGAAAACAATTTCCTTCCATATTATTTTAAAATCCATAAATCTCAGAGAAACAAAACCACATAACAGGATATTATAACATACATATAATTTATTACAAGAAGAATACAGGGCATGATGTGGGTCCTAACTACCTGGACATAACAATAGTAGCCGCTACGTACGGACTCTCTTCACTTGGTACGTACGTATCCCCAGCAAACAATTACATATATCATGTAGAACACCTAAGGGAACAATTCCCTCTTACAAGGTTAGAAAGGAGACTCACCTCGCTCCGAAGATTCACCGTCGGCTTCCAAACCTCTACGACGCCTCCAATGGTTTCACAATGACCCCAAACTATCCAAATAATGATAATTCAATGAAAACATACTTAATCGATCATAACAAATTTCAATTTACAGATTTCCTTAGCCTGGTTTAATGAAATGACCAAAATGCCCTCGGGCCCACGTGCCCGAATTCCAAATTTTCTTGAAGATAAACTCTACCCGAAGTTTTACTAGCTCAATTACACCATTCATTCCAGAATTTAGGTCCAATTTGTGGCAAAAATCACATTTTCCAAATTCTAGGTTTCTTCCAAATTTTCCTCAAATTTTCCCTAATTTTCATGTTCTAATCCATGTATTAATCTTGTATCTAACTTGGAAATAAATAGAATGATCTTACCTCTGAAGCTTGGTTTAAATCTTCCTTGAAATGCTCTCAAAATCCGACCATGGCATATGTAAAATGAGTTAAAATGGCCAAAACCCGCTAAATATCATTCTGCCCAGCACATGCCTTCTCTGCGATCGCAGGAGAGCTTTTGAGATCGCACAGGCCACCCAAGACCCTCCTCCGCGATCGCACCAACAGACCCGCAGTCGCACAGGTCATCTCCAGATACACCAGAAAACAGCAGCAACCAAATAGAAGAAAAATAGCCCAAAACCACCCAGAAACACTCCCGAGGCCCTCGGGACCACGTCCAATCACACGACTCAGTCCCATAACCTCGCACGGACTTGCTCGAGGCTTCAAATCACATCAAACAACACCGAAAGCACGAGTCGCATACAAATTCAACTTTATGATTTTTCAAATTTCTAACTTTCTCATCTGATGCCGAAACCTATCAAATCACGTCCGATTGATCCCAATTTTTGCACACAAGTCATATTCGACATTACGGACCTGCTGCAACTTCCGGAATCGCATTCCGACCCCGGTATCAAAATTTCGTCTTCCGGCCGAATTTCTCAAAAACCTTTAAATTTCTAACTTTAGCCAAATAGCTTCAAAATAACCTACAGACATCCGAATTCACTTCCGATCGCGCTCCCAACTCCAGAATCACCATACGGAGCTATTCCCAGACTCGGAATCCTGATCGAACGTCAATATCTAAGAAATGCTCTTCAAGCCAAACTTAGGAAATTCCTTCAAAATTCTAACTTTCACATTATACGCCAAAACGCTCTCGGGTTATCCAAATCCCGGACATACGCCCAAGTCCAAAATCACCATACGAACCTGCTGGAACCTTCGGATCTTGATTCCGAGATCGTTTACACAAAATTCTAGTCTTACTCAATTTCTTCAACTTAAGGCTTCTGAAATGAGAATTTTCCTTTCAATTTAACTCCGAACCTCCTGAATTTCAACTCTGACAATACACACAAGTCACAATACCCGAAATGAAGTTGTTCATGACTCCCAACTGCTGAACGACGCGCTGGATCTCAAAACAACCGGTCGGGTCGTTACATAAAGTTTTCTACCTAATTTTTACTTGCCCTAAAATTAAGGCTCAGATCTGTTATGGATCTATTTTGTTAACATATTTTCTTTAATATTTTCCTATATATATATATGTGCATGTTATCTTTATTTTCCTTTGATTATTTCGACTAATTTCCTTACCCTAAAAATTAGGATTTTGATTCTTTATTTCCCTGTTGATTATGTCTTTCTATTTATGACTCTTGCCTTAATTATTACCTAAGAATCTTTGATTCCCAGACCTGTTTTGATTGTTGTTATACGCGTTTATGTATTGTTCTTCTTGACTTTCCTTAATAATGTTCTGAGTTTTTTCCTTAAATTAGTTTATTGATTATTTCCATGTTTATGTACCCTAGTCTAATGCTATTTAAACCTCTCCCCTCTTTCCCCTTAGAGAGTACTAAGGACTCGAAGCTATTCTCACTATTAAAATCATATACTCTATACTACTATTATATTCTATTTTGATTCCTGGCCAGCTGGAAGCCAATTCTATTAATATCCATTGTTGTTTGATGCTATTGATGACCATTGCCTCATTGCTTAATCTTTTTCTGTTTCATTTGAACTCGTAAGTCACTGAAAATTCTCTACCATTTCAATTGATATTAGACTCATTGCTATATATGTCTTAGACATGTTAACTAGTTGATAAAACCTGTTTGATTCTATGCATTTAAGGTTATCTTTAAGTATGTCTAATGTCTTTCCCTAGAACTAGTTCAACATGTATCTCTTAGTTTGTTTTCGAATATGTTAGTATATCATTCCATTGATCCTGTGTTGACTATGTTCTTAGTTCATACTGATGACTAGTATGTTGTTTGATCCATGATTGATCAATGAATTTCTTCTATATAACTTGTCCTAATCTGAACTCTTTACTGCCTTTGTGAAGCATGTTTAAAAATTGGTTTCCTGTTAAAGTTTTAGAATTGTCAGTTTCCAATTTATTAGTTTCAAAGGGTTTATCTCTGTTTCTGTGTGTGACTCTATCCCTAAGTATGATTCCAAACCATGTCCCGCATTTTTCTGAACCCTAATCCTTGCTAATCTGAGTATTGTCCTTGGCCTTCTTGGTGTGAGCACTGCTTAGGGTTCTTATAAAACCCTCGTGAACTCTGACACGCCAGGATTTGGTCCATAATTTTCCCTTGAACTGATTCTGATCTTTTCACTCTAATGCGAGCACTGCCCGAGGTTCATGAAGTCCTTAGGAACTCTGACACACTAGAGGACTGTACTTGCTATGCTTGTGCTTTAAAACAGAAGTGAGTCAATCACTTTATGGTTCTATGAACACTAGCTTTTTGGAGAAGTTGTGAATTGAAGGGCCTGACCCATCCAGATGTTGTTTTAGGCCTGCTGAAGGCTTCCTATAGTTTATACACTTTGTAATTTATTCAATTGATTCTGGTCTGTAATAATTATTTGTAATAACAATTGGGGGTGATAATAAAATTGAGAAATGAGTTTATTTGATATTATGTGGTTAGATAACATACCTATAGGCTTTCTGCTACTATTATGTTAGATAACCTGCTCATAGGTTTTATTTTACGCCCAGAATTTGTATGTTGAAAATTAGTATAAACTCTCATGTGTGCCATCGCATGTTAGAGAACCTGCCTTTCGGGATTTCATTTTTGGTTAAAACAAGTTATGTGAATACCTTGTTTACTTTGCTTCACATGATTAGATACCATGCCTATAGGAAATGCAATAATCAAGTTCAGGTATGTTTCTTTAGAAATCATGTTTATAGGCCTTAATCAATCGTCACAACCGCTTAGTTAGTATGCATGTCTTTAGGAATTAGTAAACAGACTCAATCACTTAAAGTAGAACTCACACTCGTAAGGATAACTTTCATTTGTGCCAAATGCTAAAACTGGAAATATGCATACCACTAGAAAGCATGCCTTAGCTAATTAATTCTGAGCAGCTCTGTGGTCAACTGTCGAATAAGTCACATAAATAACCTGCCTATAGGTTCAAACGCTTTTAATTAAAACCGATAGGCAACTGCAGAATCACCCAGTAGTTGCTTCTCATAAACTGTCAGCATTTTTAAAATCCAGAATCACCTAGTAATTACTTTTCCTAGATTGTCAGCATGTTTAAAATCCAGAATCACATAGAAACCATGTTTATAGGATCCAATGTCCTTAACTGTCAATACTATCAATACACCAATATGTTTGCGTGTATTTGCTGCCTTATGTGTGAAGACTAAATTGAGCCTTTATCTGATTTTGTATGAAAATTCCAATATGTTTTGTATGTCTCTTAGCTTTACAATTTTGAACAACCTAAGTTGAGTCTAGAACCATCCAAAAAAGGGGTCCCAATGCTTCCAGGACCATAGGTAAGGAACGGGTAGTGCACACATAAGACGCGAGTTAGAATTGATTAGAGCGCTTTAGGTAAAAAACTTAAAGATAGTAATCGGGTAGCAAGAGATGATAGTTTGTGCCCGCTGAATAATATGAGTAACACCCCCGTCTTAGGGGAGTTATGAAGTATTATTTATGTTGCTCGGGGTGATCCTATAGGATAAAAATCAGTGTAAATTTATGGAAAATCAGTAGAAAAAGGGGAAGTTAGGGCTTGAGATTATGAGACCTTTATGGGTCGATTTGAGGGGTCAAACGAACTCCGATTTTAGCATTCTTTATATGTACGGACTCACGAGATGATGAATAACATTTTGGTATAAAAGTTTCTGAGTTCCGAGACGCGGGCCTGGGGGTCGGGTTTTAGCAAATTTCAGGTTTTGAGCTAAAATCGATATTTTTGAATTGTTCCTTGAGCATAATTTGACGATAAAGGTCTGATCTTTATAGATTTGGAGCACTCGGGAGTTGTTTCGAGAGTCAAGCGTATTGCGGAATAGTTTCTGGGCTAGTTTGAGGTAAGTAATATCTTTAAATCCAGTCCTGAGGGTATGAAACCCCGGACTCTGCACCCTTTCACGGGTTTTGGAATGAAAAGGTTGGAACTTTGGAAATATATTCCCTATATAGGAACCTATTGAGTTGCGAAACCAATTTTTAAGCCTATGCTTAATATTATTGTTATATTTTGATATGATTTTGGTTGTAAGCCATGTTTGGGGCCTAGTGCCGATTTGTTTACCCCTTGGGAGATGTTTTACTATTTTCCTCACTGATACGTTATGATTTTCACTTAGTCTCTTCTTGATAAATTGTTTTGACACTCAGAGTATTTTGATACTATTTCTTGAAAAAATGAAACACTATTTTTGGGTCGAGAACCCGGTATATTTATGGCCTGAAGGGCATGTTGAGAGTGTTTGACTTAGTGAGGCTGCGGGCGAATATTGTGAGGATGATATGATATGAGTGAGGTTGCGGGCCTATATTGTGTGTGATTTATGCCATGGTGTGGCTTATTATAGCGCTTGGGTTGTAGGAGCCCCTCCGGAGTCTGTACACACCCCCAGTTAGCCCAGGTACCTAATGAGTGATGTCTGCGGGGCTTATGCTGAGTGATTGTGAGGTTGCCTGATGGGCAGAGTGACTGTGAGGTTGCCTGATGGGCAGAGTGACTGTGAAGTTGCCTGATGGGCAGAGTGATTGTTAGGTTTCCTGATGGGCTAATACTGAAAGAAATTGTTACGAGAAATGATTTTGGCCCGAGGGGCAAATTTATGATGATTTTACTGAGTTTTTGAACTATGATTCACTTCATTTTCCAAACTGATTTTACTAAGAGTTTTACTGAGATATATGTTGAAATTATACTTGTTTCAAAGGATTTCTGGAAATTGGTTTTTGAACTTAAGTACTTGATGAATACTTTATGGTGACTTGGTGTTTTATTGGTTTTGTGAATTGGTGTATCTGTGCCTTGTGTTTCTTATTTCTCAGACTACGATTTATTTTCATTACTACTGAGTTGGCGTAGTCATAAAGACTCCCTGTGCCTTTATGCACAGATTCAGGTGACGGTCCGGAGCAGTAGATGTTCTTGTTCGTACCAGCAACTTACGGGATTTCGAGGTAGCTGTCCAGTGTCCACAACTTCTCCATTTCCCTTCCTTATTTAGTTTTAGCATTGCATTCCTAGACTTAGTTAAAACAATTAGCAGAGTTAGTTTTATTTCGTAGATGCTCGTGACCATGTTGACTCCAGTCTTGGGAGGTTTTGTTTAGAATTGTTTAGACTATTATTGGGGTGCTAAGACTTAAAGAATTTATATATGCTATGTTTGTTGTTTATTATTAAATTGTGAATTATTATAATAGAACAAATGCGTAGTGTTGTGATGGTTGCATAGTCTAGTTCCACGATAGGCGCCATCACGGCCTGTTAGGATTTGGGGTCGTGACAAGTTGGTATCAGAGCTCTAGGTTGCATAGGACTCAACGGTCATGAGCAGGTTTAGTAGAGTCTTGCGGATCGGTACAGAGACGTCTATACTTTTCATCTAGAGGCTGCAGAACCCTTAGGAAACATTCCACATTCTTGAATTCTTATCGTGCGAATCCATTTATTCAACCAAAGCGTAATTCTTTGAATTCCTTTCATTTATTCGAATGCGCACGTGAGCGCTTGGTATCAGTTGTGCGTAGGCGGCTTGTGACTTCCATGTGTGATATGTGATTGTTAACATGTTAATAATGGGTTAATCGGAAGGACTTTAGGCCGGATTTTGTATGTGGCTTGAGTGTTGAGATTTCAATTGGGTGAGCACATGTGTTGGGGGACTTATATGTCTGTTTGTGTCCTTATTGATGGAACTTTGTGACTAGATGACTACACGGTTAGTGTGATCGGATAGTTAGATGTATTCAGTTTGTTTGATTGTGACCAAAATGAATTAGCAGGAGATGTGGCAAGAACCATTGATTATTTGACTTCTGTATTGAGTTAGAATATGGCTTCGAGTTATGAGTATTGAAGGACCTCTCGTGTAGTTTCGTTGTGGAGTGAAGTGGGTTTTCCAGTTATGTTCTGAGTTCCTGTGATGTCTTTTAGCTGACCAATGCTCCAGTAGCATTCATGTATTTGATTAGCGGTGTATTCAGGCAGTGATTGCACTCCTTTGTTATTATATTTATTGATGGCATCCTTCCGTACTCTCGTAGCCAGGGATAGCATACTCAACATTTGATGATGGTATTACAAGGATATAGGGAGAAGAAGCTTTGTGCGAAGTTCTCCAAGTGTGAATTGTTGGCTCAGTTCAGTAGCATTCTTGGGATACGTGGTGTCCAGTGAAGAAATGTGGTTAGACGAGTGTGAGTAGAGCTTCCTGAAGCTCATGAATTCCTTGACCACAACCCCAGTGTTAGTATTGCCATCAGCTTCAGGTTCTTATACCGCTAAATGGGATGTCTTGGAGGCAGGCAGTAGTTTTGTTCTAATGTAGGAAGGTCTAGTTATTACGTGATGGCTATGATTTTTGGAAGTGTATAGGGAGATAATATTTTGAGATTAAGAAAATAGGGGTATCTCCTGCGGGTTGTCTTGAGGTGCGTGACCTTTATGTTTATCTGTAGCAAGTTCTTTTCTACCAGTAGAGGATATATGTTGTAATTTGAGTTTAGCTCACTTGTGGGAGTTGGAATGATCATTACAATGGTGAATGTGAGATTTGCATACGAGTTGAGGGTTAGATGGTCTGGGTCATATGAGCGTATGAAGGATCTAGTTGAATCCCACCACAGTATGGTGGCAGTGATAATGTGTGGGCATCGTGAGTTATTGTTTGTCTTGATCTTTGAATTTGAGCCAAGTGGGGGAGTCTGCTAATGATAAGTTGATTACACGATTATGTGTTGTATTGGTTTCGGTTCAAGGTATGTTGGTGAATCAGTTATGACCTACCGAGGTGGAGTCTGGGAATGACTTGAGTGATGGAAAATTCTTCGGTACAAGTTGTAATGTACTTTATGGATAGTGGAATTCATTGTATGACGGAGTGTTACTGGTAAGTGTAGAGTGTGAAATGTATGAGTGTGCTTGTTGCTTCAAGTGAGTGGATTACTTTCCTAGTATGTGGATTGCAAGCGGGGTCAGGTCATTCTGTTTACTTGGTTAGTGTAATGAGAAATTGCGTAGAGTAAATGACGTTCGAGAATGGTTCAGACGGATTCAAGGTTATATGTAGAGATCGAGGATCTTCAAGGTGTGAGAAGTGCTAGAACTGAGATTTACGGGGAAGGTGTCAAGGTTTATGATGTATTTGCATTATCATGGATTCTATTCATCAGTATCAGGAAAGTGAAGGTAATGACTTTAAATTCGCATGAAGTCTATTCAGGGTAAGTATTTTTGATGTGGTGTTTTTGGGATGTTTGAGAGAGTATTCAGCGGTTTATGAGCCTTAGACGGTAAAACAAAATTGTATGCTGGGGTTTCGTGCGGTGAGTCGGGATTGAGAATTGATGTATTATGGCAAGAAGAAGTATCAATTCGAATGTAAGTCAGAAAGAAACTTGGATAAATAGGATAGCTTGGTAGTATGTTGGATCGGCATGATATACAATAAGGGATATGATTAGTTCAGTGGGTGTTATGAAGTAATGAGTTATTACAGGCGGTTCTTAGCAATTCTCTTGGAATTTGGTGGCATGCGTAGCTTGGTTGAGTTAGAAGGATTCAGTCCTGGCGGTTTGGTGTTGTACAAATCTGATTCGGAAGTTCTTGATGGTTTCTACCGTGGTTGGAGATGTATATTTTCTACTGGCGTGAGGGCTATGTGATGTATAGTAATTTTGATTCTAAATGGGATCAAATGGAAAGTTCTTGGCTAGTTGGGTACGTAGTAGTTTGTGGCTAGAAAGGGATCATGAAGTTCTTATACTTGTCATAGGATGGCGTAGTGTATGCGGTATGTGGTGTAGAGTTGAGAAATTGCATATGTGAAATTCTTAGGCAGCATCGGCAGTTTTAGACGACTAGGTAGATGATATCACTAATTGGATGGATGGATGAGAGTATACATTCATTAAGGACAATGTGTTTAAGGCAATGTGTTTGAATAAGGGTGCTTTATTGGTGTTACAACGCTCTTTTATTGGATCGGCTGCTGATATTCAAGTTTGTTTAGTGGCACATAGGAATTATGGGGCTATCCCTCGTGGGATGATAAAGTATTAGGGGCGTGTTATATACTTGAGTGGTGGAATTGGGATCAGATATGGTAATTTGTGCGCTTCATAGACCTTGAGACTAAGAGTTCTAATAAACAGATTATTTTTGTGGTTGTGAACTATGAGGATGCGAGCAAAGCTAGTCAGGTGTTGGTATATGTCATGACTCAGTCATTATGAACCTTTGGGGAGTTATCTACTTGTTGTGGGTGACCAGAGTTGACTTAGAGTTATTGGTAGTCTAGTATGGGTGTTGCAGGATTGAGACGTATTGGTTATGTTCGTTATGGTTGGGGTGGCATGGTACCGTCTGATTTCCTCGTGGTTATGGCAATGCACTTTGAGTAATTGATGTTGAATTTTGCATGGTTATGGATTTTGAGCAGGGTGGCTTGGAGTATTTCATGTGGCTCAGCGGTTGGATGGGATCACGCTTTGTAGCAGAGTTAAGTAGAGGGATGATCCTTGGTGTATGAATTGTGTGATATGGTTTCACGATGTGTATCAGGCTTTTAGCATGATGTGGTAATGTCAAGAGTAATGAAAGGATAGTCCTCTCGTGTGAGTCTTCTCTATTTTATGAATTGAGCTCTTAGGATGTTGTTATTGAGTGCACGAGTTGCACAATTTATGGCTTTGGATGGTATTGATGTTGAGCGGGCGAATGGTTGCTGGTTTCTACGTGTTTCTTTCATCATCGGCACCATATGAAGGTGTTAAAGCAAGGCTTTGTTTGATAAGAGGTTATTTACCAGTGTTGTGTTGTTATGAGCAGCGATTGAGATTAGGAGTCATCGCTATGAGTGTTGAGTCATGCGGTATATTATGTGATTTCATCTTGTGTTGCGGATATGGCTTGATATAGTGTGTTCAGACTATTTCGGCTTATAGTTGTGGGATTAGAACTTGTAAATCATTTCAGAAGTGGAAATTTAATTCTAAGGTTTATAGGTCAGGATCGGACTTCGAAATTTCAACAGTGTTGTGCTATTAGACCTATATGGGGTAAGGTGACATGGAATCACCTCTGAATATGTGCATGGTAGGCTACACAGTAATTTTGGTGGTGTTTGGAACAACTCTAGGAACGTTCGAGGACGGACGTGTGTTTAAGTGGGGGAGAATGTAACGACCCGGCCGGTTGTTCCGTAGAATTTGTATTATAATTACTGTTATTGACTTGTCATAGGTTTGTTTAACTGTTATTGATGTGTTAGAGTTGGTAGGCTTGAAATCAGAATGGTTGTAGTGAGAGTTTAGTCATTCAGTCTTTAAAAATAGCCTTAAAGTTGGAAAAGTCAATTGAGAGTTGACTTATTGGTAAACGACCTCGGAATGCGGATTGTATGGCTCGGATAGCTTCGTTAGGTGATTTGGGACTTAGGAGTGTGTTCAGAATATTTTTGTGATGTCCGGTGTAGAATTAGACTTGAATTGGCGAAAGTTAGTTTTTGGCGATTTTCGGTCGGCAATGGAAAATAGGCTATAGGGGCCGGAATAGAATTCCGACAGTTGGAACAGGTTTGTAATGCCATTTTGGATATGTCTGCAAAATTTCAGGTCAATCGGAGTTGTTTTGGATAGTTTCGGCATCGTTGGTGGATTTTAGAAATTTCAAATTGCTGATGTGATTTTGGTGTTTCGATGTTAGTTTTTGTGTCCCGAGGGTGCAACTAAGTTTGAATGATCATATGTGATGTGTTGGTATATTTGGTTGGGGTTCCGAGGGGCTCGGGATTGATTTCGGGTGACTAACGGACTCATTTAAACTTGAATAAATTGCTGGTTTCTGGTTTTTGCAGAGCATGAATCCCTTCACTATGATCGCGTGAAGAGAGCCAACGATCGCGTAGTGCATATGGAGAGAGGGCATAATTTACTCTCTGCGATCGCCTAAGTGCGATCGCGATCGCAGAGGTTGAGCAGGTCGAGCAGTGCTATCGTGTGGACTTGATCGCGATCGCGTAGGGTCAGTCGGGCGCGTGGGGGTGAGGTCAAATGGTCTTCGCGATCGCGTGCGTCTAGTTGCGATCGCGTGGGGTTGAACTGCTGTGAAGCACGGTCACGTGGCTTATGCCACGATCGCAGTGAGTAAATTGGGGGCCATGGAATTTTATTCTTCGCGATCGCGTGAGGACTTCCGCGATCGCAGTGAAGAAATAACTGGGCAGTTTTAAAATAAACCCTCCGCGACCATTAACTTCTTTTACACCATTTTTTAACGGGAAAAGAGCTTGGAGGCAATTTTGGAGAGGGGAAATCAATGTTCATCGTAGAGGTAAGATTTTTTGACATAATAACTCGATTATAGGTGATTTAAGACCGTAATATCAGTGTAAATTTATGGAAAATCAGTAGAAAAAGGGGAAGTTAGGGCTTGAGATTATGAGACCTTTAGGGGTCGATTTGAGGGGTTAAACGAACTCCGATTTCAGCATTCTTTATAGGTACGGACTCGTGAGATGATGAAGAACATTTTGGTATAAAATTTTTTTAGTTTCGAGTTGCCGACCCGGGGGTCGGGTTTTAGCAAATTTCGGGTTTTGAGCTAAAATCGATATTTTAGAAATGGAATTCATTCCTTGAGCATATTTTGATGATAAAGGTCTGATCTTTATAGATTTGGAGCACTCGGGAGTTGTTTTGAGAGGCAAGCGTATTGCGGAATAGTTTCTAGGCTAGTTTGAGGTAAGTAATGTCTTTAAATCCTGTCCTGAGGGTATGAAACCCCGAACTCTGCACCCTTTCATGTGTTTTGGAATGCAAAGGTTGGAACTTTGAAAATATATTCCCTATATAGGCAACTATTGAGTTGCGAAACCGATTTTTAAGCCTATGCTTAATATTATTGTTATATTCTGATATGATTTGGGTTGTAAGCCATGTTTGGGGCCTAGTGCCGATTTGTTTACCCCTTGGGGAATGTTTTACTATTTCCTCACTGATACGTTATGATTTTTACTCAGTATTTCCTTGATAAATTTTTTTGACACTCAGAGTATTTTGATACTATTTCTTGAAAAAATGAAACACTATTTTTGGGTCGAAACCCGGTATATTTATTGCCTGAAGGGCATGTTGAGAGTGTCTGACTGAGTGAGGATGCGGGCCAATATTGTGTAGATGATATGATATGAGTGAGGCTGCGGGCCTATATTGTGTGTGATTTATGCCATGTTGTTTATTATTATAGCGCTTGGGCTGTAGGAGCCCCTCCGGAGTCTGTACACACCCCCAGTGAGCGCAGGTACCTAATGAGTGATGCCCGCGAGGCTTATGCTGAGTGATTGTGAGGTTGCCTGATGGGCAGAGTAACTGTGAGGTTGCATGATGGGCAGAGTGACTGTGAGGTTGCTTGATGGGCAGAGTGACTTTGAGGTTGCCTGATGGGCAGAGTGATTGTGAGGTTTCCTGATGGGCTAATACTGAAAGAAATTGTTACGAGAAATGATTTCGGCCCGAGGGGCAGAATTATGATGATTTTACTGAGTTTTTGAACTATGATTCACTTCATTTTCCAAACTGATTTTACTAAGAGTTTTACTGAGATATATGTTGAAATTATACTTGTTTCAAAGGATTTCTGGATATTGGTTTTTGAACTTGTGTACTTGATGAATACTTTATAGTGACTTGGTGTTTTACTGGTTTTGTGAATTGGTGTATCTGTGCCTTGTGTTTCTTATTTCTCAGACTACGATTTATTTTCATTACTACTGAGTTGGCGTAGTCATAAAGACTCCCTGTGCCACTGTGTACAGATTCAGGTGACGGTCTAGAGCAATAGTTGTCCTTGTTCGTAGCAGCAGCTTACGGGATTTCGAGGTACCGTCCAGCGTCCATAGCTTCTCCATTTCCCTTCCTTATTTAGTTTTAGCATTTCATTCCTAGACTTAGTTAAAACAATTAGCAGAGTTAGTTTTATTTCGTAGATGCTCGTGACCATGTTGACTCCAGTCTTGGGAGGTTTTACTTAGAGTTGTTTAGACTATTATTGGGGCGCTAAGACTTAAAGAATTTAGTTATGCTATGTTTGTTGTTTATTATTGAATTGTGAATTATTATAATAGAACAAATGCGTAGTGATGTGATGGTTGGCTAGCCTAGTTCCACGATGGGCGCCATCACGGCATGTTAGGATTTGGAGTCGTGACAATCATCATAGATTAATTATGTGAATAACGTCTTATAATTCACACTACCAATATGACACGTAAAACTTTCCATCAATCACCAATTGTACATCATTTCTTGAAAGTGATTCATCTATTAATTGTGAAGATATTGCTCGCAATTGGGGTCACTGCCGACAATTACTAGTGAATTAATCTGCTAACTTGGATGGGTAATTTGGTTCCGAGAGGGGAAAAAAACGGTACTTAGTTTTGTTAAAATCTCTCTCTTCTCTCTCGTCGAAACTCTCTCCTAACGGCTAATTTCTAAGCGGTTCTAGTCCACGCGCCTCAAGATGGAGCCGCTGGGAGGCCTCCAACCGGTACGTCTGGAAGGGCATCAGCAAGATAATGAACACCCCTCTCAAATACAAGGATCAATTATAGGAAAAAATACTTATGCCGACAAAATCTCAGCGACATCCAGTCTATAGACGTCTGATCTCAAGATTGAAAAAGAAAAAGTGAAAGCTAGACACACTACACATAACAGTTTTCCTGCTGTAATATTCAAAGCTTCTGATGGAATAATGGCCGAGTCGTGCAAATTCACGATTGTGGGTCGATTTCTAGAACCCTGTCCCCAAATCGATAGAATTAGGTCAAGATTCAAGGAAACTATTCCTCTTAAGGGATCAATGAGAATTTGGGTTTTTGATAATCATAATGTGTTCATAGACTTATTCAATGAGGAAGATTGGAAATTGGTATGGTTAAAAAGGGTCATTGAAAGCGATGTTATGCAAATGTGGCTCCAAAACCGGTCGCCGGACTTTAACCTAGAAGAAGATTTACCTGTTGCGCCGGCTTGGGTTCTATTGTTGGGATTACCTTTCCATATGCATGACTGGCACTATGTCAAACAACTTCTGAGTGTTGTCGGAACCCCTCTTGCTTTGGATGCTGCCACAATGGGAAGAACTAGGCCAAGTATGGCAAAAATTGAGTCGAAGTGGACCTGCTAAAGCCACTTCCTCAAAGCGTATTTATCGGCTAAGAATTTGAAGATTCACCCCTCAAAGGTTACACTCAGAAATTGGAATACGAAGGAGTCCCCAAGTATTGCAAGCATTGCAGGAAACTTTGTCGCCATATGATCAATTACACAGTATTGGAGAAAAAGAAAACTGAAAATTTGCAAGAAGAAGAGAAAGAAAAATAGAATCAAGGTACAGGTGAATTGTAGTCAGTCAAGGAACACGAAGGGAGCAAGGTTGGAGAAAGTAACAATGAAAAATCTCCAAAGTTGACAAATTTGGAAACCCTTCAGACACAACAACAACAACAACAACAAGAACAGCAATAGGAAGAAGTCAGTCGCAATCACATTAAAGAAAAGAAGAAGAAGCCTAAAAACTACCAAATAAGCAAAAGCAAAGTTGTGTTTAAACCTTCCAACAGTAAAAGAAGAGAGGAAAAGAATTCTGCAGCAAAGCAAAGTGAGTTTTCAATACAATCCATGGAAGACAGCATATTGAGACCTACTACAAAAACTATCATCTCCAAACAGAATCAAAAAGAAGAGAGCAACAGTAAAACTCACAATGAGAGGCAGATTGAGAATGTCGATACTAGGAAGGTGCAACAGCAAAACAGTATCATTGATAATGTGCAGAAAGATAAAATAGAAGGGGTAACAGGGCAAGAACAAAATGGTAACTCTAGCTCGTCTACTGTCCCAACTGAGATACGAAATGTACCAGGCCTTCAACTTGTTCTGAATCTATATGAAAATAAAGAAGACAATAGAATCCCCAATCATGAAGAAGTCAGTTCTGGAAGCAGTCAAAGTGTTGAGAAGTTGAACACTCATCAAGAAGAGAGTAAATATGGTTAGAATTATTTCTCTGTTATGGAAGATCAACAACAGAACAATAGAAGAGGAAGAAGTGAAACAAGGAAAAATGGCAAGAGAAATAGGAATAGAACCAATCTTTCAGTAAGAAGGAATCAAAAGGAAGACAACCCCCCAAATGACCTTAATGATTAGTGCTCTTTTCTGTAACATTAGGGGACTCAAATCCAAAAAATACATTCATAGGATTAAGAAACTTATTAACATCAACAACTCTCAATATGTGTCAATCTTTGAACCTTTTATCTCTAACGACAAACTGGAAGGGTACAGACAGTTCTTGGGTTTCCAACATTGCTGCAGCAATAACATTGGTCAAAATTGGTGTTTCTGGAATTCTTACAATAATACTACTATCACTGCCATCAGTGAACAACATATCACTATCCACTTCCAAAATGCTTTTAGTCAGAAAGGTATATATATTTTTGTTGCTTATGCTAAATGTAAATACATAGTAAGAAAGGAATTATGGAAAGCTCTGGAATTAGATAGAATAGTTATAGATGCCCCTTGGTGTGTGGGAGGGGACTTCAACATTATCATGGATCTTATGGAAAAACTAGGGGGTAATCCTCATAGAATGTATAGAAGTCTGGAGTTCCAATCTTGTATCAACTCATGTGGTCTCACTGACATTGGTTACAATGGTTCTAATTATACTTGGTGCAATAACAGAAGACAAGGAAAGAGAATTTGGAAGAGTCTTGATAGAGTTTTTTTTTAATGATCTCTAGGATCAATTATTTCAAAGATTCTCTGTTAGGCATCTGGCCAAGACTGGTTCTGACCACAGACCTCTCCTTATGAAGAACCTGAGCTCTACCAACCATCATATTTCCTATTTTAGATTTCTAAACTGCTGGGTTAATATTGAGGGATTCTTTGATGTGGTTAAAGAATCTTGGAGATCTGAGGTGTATGGGAATCCTATGTGGATCCTGCAGAGTAAACTCAAAACTCTTAGTAAAAGATTGTCCCAATGGTCCAGGAAAGAACTTATTGATATTAATGATACGATTTCCTAATGGGAAGAAAATATTCAGGAGTTAGAGGATATTGACATAGATGTCAACTCTGAAAAGAGTAGAGAAGATGTCAATAGGGCCCATGCTTAGTATGTCAGATGGCTTAGCCTTCAAGAATCAATGCTCAAACAAAAATATCAGATAAAGTGGTTTGAAGAAGGAGATAAGAATAGCAATTACTTTCACTTCATCCTTAGAGAAAAGAGAAGAAGGAAACAGGTAAATCGTATAAAAAATAGCAGAGGAAAGTGGATTAAGGGTGATGATAAGATAGCCAATAGAGCTGTGAGACACTTCCAAAACGTCTTTAATCTCCCCCCTCCCACTATTAACAACTCTATCCTAGATTGTATTCCTCTTTCTGTTTCAGGTGAGGATAACAGTATGCTCAGCAAGGTGCCAGATATAATTCAAATCAAGGAGCCAGTTTTCAGTCTTAGTCCTCATAGCACAACAGGTCCAGATGGCTTCAATGGCACTTTCTTTTAGAGTTGTTGGAACATCATTTATAAGGAGGTCAATGCTTTTGTGAAGGAGTTCTTCATAGGAAAATGTTTGACCAAATTTTATTCTCATACTTGCTTAGCTTTAATCCCTACAATTGACAATCCTTCCACTTTCTCTGATTTTAGACCCATTAGCTTATCTAACATTACTAAAAAGATTATCTCCAAAATTGTGTCACTCAGAGTTAACAATTTATTACATAAAATACTTTCCTCTAATTAGAGTGGCTTTGTTAAGGACAGACTCATCTCTGAGAATGTCTTGTTAGCTCAGGAAATTATTCACAATATTTCTCAAAATAATCATGGGGGTAATGTTGTTATTAAATTAGATATGGCTAAAGCGTATGATAGAATGGATTGGCAATTCTTATATGTTGTGCTTAGAAAGTTTGGTTTCTCAGATAATTGGATTGAGTTATTTCACAATCTTATCTCGAATGTTTGGTACTCAGTTATCATAAATGGTATGAGACATGGTTTTTTCTCCTCCTCTCAAGGGCTTAAGCAAGGGGGCCCTCTATCCCCGACTCTATTTATTATTGTTGCTGAAGTGTTATCAAGATCTCTTAACTCATTATACAGGAACCCTAATTTCATCCCTATCTCCATGTCCCATAATGTCCCAAAGATCAACCACCTTGCATATGTTGATGACATTGTAATCTTCTGTAGTGGTAGTTCTAAGTCTATCAGATTGGTTATGAATTTTATAGACAATTATTAAAGAAGCTCAGGTCAGATGGTTAACAAGGACAAAAGCTACTTCTTAACTGCCCCTAACACTGCTGCCACTAGGATAAACAGGATTAGAAAATGTTCTGGCTTTATGGACAAAATATTTGCCTTTTACTTATCTTGGTTGTCCTCTGTATGTGGGTAGGAAGAAAATTGTCTATTTGGATAAATGATTAGCAAAATTGTAAAAAGGCTTAACGGCTGGCAAGGCAAAATGTTGTCTCATGGGGGTAAGGTTACTCTTATTAAGAGTGTCCTTCAATCCACTCCTGTATACACTCTTTCTATTATGACTCCTCCCAAGGGAGTTTTTAAGTTAATTGAGAAGTATTTTGCTAATTTCTTTTGGGGCTCCTCTTAGGATCATAACAAATATCATTGGAGCTCTTGGAATCATCTTCCCGTCCTTTGGATGAAGGGGGCATTGGTATTAGGGAGATGGAAGACATTATTAACATGCTAGCCTTGAAAATATGGTGGAGGATAAGGTCCACATCATCTATTTGGGCTACCTTCATTAGCAAAAATTATTGTGTAAGAGCTCATTTTTTCTCTAAAAAGATTGCTCTAGGTAACTCCCATGCTTGGTGTAACGGCCCGACCGGCCGCTTTGTGTTCTAGGAGCCCGTGCCCTAAATGAGACTTCCCGTAGTTTCTTTTACTGATTTATGAGTTGCGGGTGGTGGTGGTTCGGGATTTGGAGGAGTTTGGAGTGGTGTAGGTACACTTGATTCCTTAAGGTTGGCCTTAAACGCCAAGTTTGACTTCGGTCAACATTTTTAGTAAACGACCTCGGAATCGAGATTCAAAGGTTCTTGTAGGTTAATATGATGATTTCAGACTTGGGCATACGTTCGGAACAGGTTTTGGATAACCCGGGAGTGTTTCGGCGCCAAATAGTGAAATAAGAATTTCCTTAAGTTCAAATTGAGGTTTGGAACGTGTTTTTGTGTTATCGAGGTCCAAACGAAATTTCGAGATCGGGAATAGTTCTGTTATGTCATTTATGACTTGCTCGCAAAAATTTGGTGTCATTCCGAGTAGTACATATAGGTTCGGTGCATTGTTAGCAAATTCTAGAACTTGAAGTTCTTAAACTTGATCCAATAGGTTTTGGGGTGTGATTTTTAGATATAGCATTGTTTCGAACGTTTCGAAGGCTCGAGCGAGTCCGCATTATGATTTAGGATTTGTTGGTATAATTTGACGGAATCTCGGGTGGGCCCAGATGCCGTTCCGGCATCGAGCGAGGCAAAAACCAGCAACAAATGACTATTGGTGCACCAGATCTGGTGTGACCGCACCTGCGGAGGCCTAGCTGCATGTGCGAGACTACTTCTGCGGTCCCAGCCTCGCAGGTGCGACCCACAGGTGGTGTTGCCTGTTTCCGCAGGTGCGGATCCTTCTCCGCAGAAGCGGAGCCACATGTGCGGTCTCCGCTCCACAGGTCCGGTGCCAGGCCCCCCTTCCCCTCCTCCCCAGGTGCGGTCCTTGAGCCGCAGGTGCGAAAAATCGGAAGGTAGCGAGGTTGTTTTAAAATACGGGAATTCACCATTTTTGATCATTTCACTTCCTCCTTGTGCGATTTTAGAGCATGCAAAAGAGACAAACGACCTAGCTACTGTAAGGTAAGTAATTCCTACCCCAAACATAATTTAAAACTTGAATTCTTAGGTAGATTAACACATTAATTAGTAGAAATCATGGGTTGGAGTAAAAACCATGGTTTTTATGAAAATGTGAGAATTACCAAAGAATTAGCTATTAAATCATACAAAAACTATATAATGTTGATCCTTAGGCTATAGGTGAGTGTTTCATTCAAAATTTCAGGAATCTGAGCATGTGGGTCGGGAGGTGTATTTTGGGATTTTTCAATTAGGTTGAAATAATCATTTAATTAGAGAAATTTCGTACTTTTGAGTATAGATTGATTTATTTATGCAATATTTGATTAGTTTCGAGTCCTTGGGAGATGAATTTGGAGTTTCGGGCGCATTCTTGACCCGGGAAGTACTTGACACGAGGTAAGTCTCCTTTCTAACCTTGTAAGAGGGAATTGTCCCCATAGGTGAATTAAATGATTATGTGTCATTATTTGTGGGGACTACGTACGTATGAGGTGATAAGAGTCTGTGTGTAGTGACTAGTATTGTTATGTCCGGGTAGTTAGGCACACACCATGCCTTGTGAATTCCCTTAAATTGACCTAAATGCCTTGTGACTTCATTATGTGCAACTTGTTTCAAGAAAAATCCTAGAATTTTGTATTTTAAAAGAATTGTTATTTTGAAAGGATTTAAAGAAAAATGTTGTGTTTGCATGCGTCCGCTACGCAATTTATATTCCGCGAGCGGAGTGATTCTTACCCCTACTCTCATGGGAGCGGGCCGTATGCCACGTTAGGTTAATAGATGCATCTATGGTTCGCGTCGTTCGACCCTTCGGCAGTGCACATATATTGTTATTTTGTTGGGCCAGGACGGTTGTCCCTATTCCACTATGCGCATGCTACTTGCTTGATATTTTTATGACTGTTGAGATGTGAAACATCCTAGAAAAACGAACTAAAAATTTGTATATTGGTGTTTCACCACGTATCTAGATTTTGGCTACGATTCGATATTTATTGCTTTACAGTTCATGCTTACCTGTTGTCCTCTTTAAACTACTACTTAAATTTACTGTTTGGACCCTAGTAAGTGTCAAGTCGACCTCTCGTCACTACTTCTTCGAGATTATACTAGATACTTACTAGGTACATATTATTTTATGTACTCATGCTACACTCACTACTTAATTGTACAGGTTCTGAGGCAGGTGCATTTGGGTATCAGTCCGGAGCTCGTCCCTGACTCATACTTGGCTTGGACTTCTCGGTGAGCTGCTTTCCCTGACGATTTCCAGCACTACCTTGGAGTTCCCCCTTCTTTTGATTTTATCTGTCTATTTTCCTCAGACAGTAGGGCAGAATTGTATTCTTTTGGATTTTTATTTTACTAGATGCATGTAAACTTGTGACACTAGTTCCTGGCACACACGTAGTAGACATTATATTTTTGGCTGTAAATATTAATTACGACTATCGTGGCCAATCCTTTTTAGGATTGCCTAAGTTATTCGTTCGCTTAAATGTCTTAAATTTAAATCATGTAAGTATTGGAAATTGTTTTGGCAGATTAAACGAAACTCACTAGTAAATCATTGTTGGTTTGCCTGACATGGTGTTGGGCACCATCGCGGCCTGATTTAGGATTTGGGTCGTGACAACATGGTATCAGAGCTCTAGGTTCATGTAGGTCTCACAAGTTATGGGCAAACCAGATAGAGTCTTGCGGATTGGTTAGAAGACGTCTATATTTATCTTCGGGAGGCTATAGGGTGTTAAGAAATCTCTCTTTATTCATCTTCTATCATATAGTTGATGGTATACTAAATATCACTCTTCTATTCTCTCACAGATGGTGAGGACGCGCGCAACAGCGCTCCGGGCCCGGGAGGGGCCGCTACACCTGTCATCCAAGGCTGTGGCAGAGGTCGGGGGAGGGAACCGACCCGAGGTAGGGGACGAGGGCATCCCAGAGCTGTACCAGTTGCACCCCCAGCGAATTCAGTGGAGGATCCCATCACTGAGAAGCAGGGCGAGGTACCCGCAGCAGATCCTGCCCCTTTTGACTTTATGACAGCGCCAGGATTTCAGGAGGTCATGGGTCGGATGATGCGGTTCATGGACACCATGACTCATGCTAGTTTATTTCCAGCAGATCCAGCCACATCTCAGGCGGGAGAGGGAGCACAGACCCCTACTGCACAGGCCGCCAAACATGCAGCAGTAGTATATCAGACCCCGGGTACACTGCGAGGGTGGGGTCCAGCCAGCAGCAGCAGAACCTGAGGTCAGGCCAGGTGCGGATGGTGATCCTCATAAATTATTAGATAGATTGACCAGATTGCACCCTCCTGTCTACGGATGCGAGCGTCACAAGGATGAACATGACTTTATTGATAGGTGCAGGGACATACTGCACAACATGAGGATACTGGAGTTTCATGGAGTTGACTTCACTACCTTTCAGCTAGAGGGCAGGGCCCGTAGATGGTGGCAGTCCTATATTCCTAGCATACCGGTAGATTCACCTCCTGTCACTTGGGAGAAGTTCACTCAATTGTTCCTGGACAGATATATTTCACCCTCTGAGAGGGAAGAGCTGCGCTGTCAGTTTGAGCAGTTGGAACAGGGTCAAATGTTCGTGACTGACTACGAGTCTAGGTTTTCGGAGCTATCTCGACATGCACTCATGATACTTCCTATTGACGCAGAGAGAGTGCGGAGATTTTTAGCTGGGTTGCATCCAGGTATTAGGGCCGACATGGCCCGAGAGGTGGAGATGAGGACTCCTTATCAGGTTGTGGTAGAGATTGCTCGTAGGATCGAGGGTTATCGGTCGAGGAGCAGAGAGCAAGGGAAGTAGGATAAGAGAGCTAGATTTTCTGGGGATTTCAGAGGTGCCCCATCTAGGGGCAGATGTCAGTTTGGTAGGGGCCAGCCCAGTAGGCCCCCATATTCATCACCCCTACCACCTCCACGAGGTGTTCCAGCGAGGCCTTATTTCAGCGCCATGCCGGAGAGTTCTTACCGCCCGCCAGCTATTCATGATTCCTCCGGTGGGTATTCAGGTCATCAGGGGTCTTCCAGCCCCTATTTTAGTGATATGGTAGAGGGTTCACATCGCCCTCCAACTCTGCAGGGTTCTTCTTCAGAGCAGCAGGCCATGGTACCAGGAGGTTGTTATGAGTGTGGGGATCCAAGCCATATGAAGAGGTTTTGTCCTTGGCTTCGGTGCAAGGTAGTGCAGTAGGGTCACCAGCCTATGAGAGCAGCACCAGCAGTTCGTCCACCCAGAGGTGGAGGACAGACTGGTAGAGGTCACCCTAGAGGTGGAGTCCAGGCAGCGGGAGCCCAGTCAGCTCCTGTCTATTCCGGTGGAGGTCAGTCATCTGGTGCTTCAGCCAGGTTCTATGTTATTTCGGCCAGATCAAATGTAGTGGCCTCAGATGCTGTGATCATAGGTATTATTTCAGTGTGCGGTAGAGATGCATCAGTATTATTTTATCCAGGTTCCACTTATTCATATGTATCAGCTTTTTTTGCTCATTCCCTGGATATTTCTCGTGAGTCCTTGGGTACTCTTGTTTATGTATCCACTCTTGTGGGAGATTTTATGGTTGTTGACCGGATTTATCGGTCCTGTGTGGTTACATTCTGTGGGTTCGAGACCAGGGCGGACCTCATGTTGCTTGATATCGTTGATTTTGAGGTCATCCTAGGCATTGATTGGCTATCTCCTTATCATGTTGTTCTAGATTGCCATGCCAAGACTGTTACTCTAGCCATTCTTGAGTTGTCGATACTGGAGTGAAGAGGTTCCTCGGTTAGTGCAGCTAGTCGGGTTATTTCCTACATGAAGGCTCGACATATGGTCAAGAAGGGTTGTTTGGCTTATCTTGCTTATGTGCGGGACACCACCGCCGAGGCTCCGACGATTGATTAAGTGCCAATAGTTCGAGAGGTTGTTGATGTATTCCCTTCAGACCTTCCAGGCATGCCACCGGATCGTGACATCGATTTAGCCAATACCGTATGGCTCCGAAGGAATTAAAGGATTTGAAAGAACAGCTTGAGGAGTTGTTGGCTAAGGGGTTTATCAGACCGAGCGTATCGCCTTGGGGTGCTCCAGTGCTATTTGTGAAGATGAAGAAGGATGGGACTATGCGGATGTGTATTGATTACCACCAGCTGAATAAAGTCACCATCAAGAACAAGTACCCGTTTCCGTGTATCCATGATTTTTTTTGACCAGTTGCAGGGTGCTCGGGTGTTTTCTAAGATTGACTTGAGATCGGGGTACCATCAGCGGAAGATTCGGGACTCAGATGTTTCGAAGACTGCCTTTCGCACGAGATATGGTCATTATGAGTTCTCGGTGATGTCCTTTGGCTTGACTAATGCCCCAGTAGCGTTTATGGACTTGATGAACAGGGTGTTCAAGCCTTATATTTATTCTTTTGCCATTGTCTTCATTGATGACCTTCTGATTTACTCACGTAGTCTGGGGGAGCACGAGCAGCATTTGAGAGTTGTGCTCCAGACTCTGCGAGAAAAGAAGTTGTATGCTAAGTTCTCCAAGTGTGAGTTTTTGTTGGATTCTGTAGCATTCTTGGGACATGTGGTATCCGGAGAGGGTATCAAGGTTGATCCTAAGAAGATTCATGCAATTCAGAGTTGGCCACGCCCTACTTCAGCTACAAATATCAAGAGCTTCTTGGGTCTAGCAGGTTATTATCGCCGATTTGTGGAGGGCTTTTCATCCATTGCAGCTCCTGTGACTAGATTGACTCAGAAGAATGCCCCATTCCAATGGTCCGACGAGTGTGAGGTGAGCTTTCATAAGCTCAAGACATCATTGACCTCAGCACCAGTTCTTGTATTGCCTTTCGGTTCTGGGATGTATACAGTATATTGCAGCGCTTCACGCATCGGTTTGGGATGTGTGTTGATGCAGGAGGGGCGAGTTATTGCATATGCTTCACGTCAACTGAAGGTTCACGAGAAAAATTATCATGTGCACGACTTGGAGTTTGCGGCGATTGTTCATGCTCTTAAGATTTGGAGGCACTACTTGTATGGGGTGTCTTGTGAGGTTTATACAGACCACCGCAGTTTGCAGCACTTGTTCAAGCAGAGGGATCTGAATTTGAGGTAGCGTAGGTGTCTTGAGTTGCTGAAGGATTATGACATCACCATTCTGTATCATCCAGGCAAGGCGAATATGGTAGCAGATGCCTTAAGCAGGAAGGCGGAGAGTATGGGTGCTTGGCTTATATTTCAGCGGAGGAGAGACCTCTAGCTTTAGACATACAGTCCTTGGCTAATCTCTTGGTTAGGTTGGACCTTTCAGAGCCCCACCGAGTTCTTGCACGTGTGGTTGCCCAGTCTTCATTATTGGGGGAGATCAAGGCTCGGCAGTTTGATGATCCGCGCTTGGCAGAGCTACGGGAAACTATGGTGCAGGGTGGTGCCAATGAGGTTTCTATTGGCGAGGATGTAGTTCTAAGACTTCAGGGTCGCTTATGTGTCCCTAATGTTGATGGCTTGAGGGAGAGGACTCTAGAGGACGCTCACAGTTCAAGGTACGCTATTCATCCTGGTGCTACGAAGATGTATCATAACTTGAAGTAGCATTTCTGGTGGAAGCAAATGAAGAAAGACATAGTGGAGTACGTGGCTAGATGTCTTAATTGCCAGCACGTTAAGTATGAGCACTAGAGGCCAGGAGGCCTACTTCAGCAGATGCCTATACTTGATTGGAAACGGGAGCGCATCACTATGGACTTCGTAGTTGGGTTGCCTCGGACTTTACGGAAGGTTGATGCGGTTTGGGTCAAGGTGGACAAGTTGACCAAGTCAACGCATTTCATTCTAGTAGCTACTACTTATACTTCGGAGAGGTTGGCCCAGATCTACATTCGGGAGATAGTTCGATTGAATGGTGTGCCTGTGTCCATTATATCATATCGAGGTCCTCAGTTCACCTCGCACTTATGGTGAGCATTGCAGAGTGATTTGGGCACCCGGATAGAGCTCAGCATAACATTTCACCCTCAGACTGACGGGCAGTCGGAGCGGACGGTTCAGATATTGGAGGACATGCTCAGGGCATGTGTGACTGACTTTGGAGGTCAGTGGGACAAGTTCTTGCCTTTGGCCAAGTTTTCTTATAACAATAGTTATCAGTCCAGCATTGAGATGGCGCTATTTGAGGCCTTGTATGGTCGGCACTGTCGTTCTCCTATCGGGTGGTTTGAGCCTGGCGAGGCTAAGTTATATGGCACCGACCTGGTGAAGGATGCTTTGGAGAAAGTGAAGTTGATTCAGTAGAGGCTCCGCACAGCATAATCAAAACAGAAGAGTAACGCAGATCAGAAGGCGCGTGATGTATCATTTATGGAGGGAGAGAAGGTTTTGTTGAAAGTCTCGCCGATGAAAGGTATTATGAGATTTGGGAAGAAGGGAAAGCTGAGCCCAAGGTTTATAGGTCAATTCAAGGTGTTGAGGCGAGTTGGAGAGGTTGTTTATGAGCTTGCTTTACCTCCTAGTTTATAAGGAGTTCATTCGTTCTTTCATGTGTCCATGCTCCGGAGATACCACGCCGACTACTCTCACGTGTTAGATTTGAGCACCATTCCGCTAGATGAGAGGTTGGTTTACAAGGAGGAGCCAGTTGCTATTATTGACAGGCAGGATCACTAGTTGAGATCCAAGAGGTTTCCGCTATAAAGGTCCAGTAGAGGGGCCAACCATTCGAGGAGGCGACTAGGGAGTCCGAGGAGAACATGCGGAGCAGATATCCACACTTAATCAGCACTCTAGGTATGATTCTAGACCCGTTCGAGGATGAAAATTTGTTTAAGAGGTGCAGAATGTAACGACCCGACCGGTCGTTTTGTGTTCTAGGACCCCGTGCCCTAAATGAGACTTCCCGTAGTTTCTTTTACTGATTTATGACATCCGGGGGCGGGTGGTTCGTGATTTGGAGGAGTTTGGAGTGGTATAGGAACACTTGGTTCCTTAAGGTTGGCCTTAAAGGCCAAGTTTGACTTCGGTCAACATTTTTAGTAAACGACCTCGGAATCGAGATTCGAAGGTTCCGGTAGGTCTGTATGATGATTTCGGACATGGGTGTACGTTCGAAACGAGTTTTGAAGGACCCGGGAGCGTTTCGGCGCCAAATAGTGAAATAAGAATTTCCTTAAGTTCAAATTGAGGTTTGGAACGTGTTTTTGTGTTATCGAGGTCCAAACGGAATATCTGAGATCGGGAATAGTTCTATTATGTCATTTATGACTTGCTCGCAAAATTTGGTGTCATTCCGAGTAGTATAGATAGGTTCGGCGCATTGTTAGCAAATTCTAGAACTTGAAGTTCTTAAACTTGATCCAATAGGTTTTGGGGTGTGATTTTTAGATTTAGCGTTGCTTCAGAAGTTCTGAAGGCTCGAGCGAGTCCGCATTATGATTTAAGACTTGTTGGTATAATTGGACAGGGTCTCGGGTGGGCCCAGATGCCGTTCAGGCATCGAGCGAGGCAAAAACTAGCAACAAATGACTGCTGGTGCACCAGATCTGGTGCGACCGCACCTGCGTAGGCCTAGCCGCAGGTGCGAGACTGCTTCTACGGTCCCAGCCTCGCAGGTGCGACCCCCACGTGGTGTTGCCTATTTTTGCAGGTGTGGTCTCTGCTCCGCAGGTACGATGATGGCCCCCCTTCCCCTCCTCCGCAGGTGTGAGACTTTTCTCGCAGATGCGAGACCGCAGGTGCGGTCCTCGAGCCGCAGGTGCGAAAAACCTAAAGGCAGTGAGGTTGTTTTAAAATATGGGAATTCACCATTTTTTATCTTATCACTTCATCCTTGGGCGATTTTAGAGCATGCAAAAGAGACAAACGACCTAGCTACTATAAGGTAAGTAATTCCTACCCTAAACGTAGTTTAATACTTGAATTCTTAGGTAGATTAACACATTAATAAGTAGAAATCATGGGTTGGAGAAAAAACCTAGGTTTTTATGAAAATGAGAGAATTACCAAAGAATTAGATATGAAATCATACAAAAACTATATAATGTTGATCCTTAGTCTATGGGTTAGTGTTTTCATCGAAAATTTCCGGAATCCGAGCATGTGGGCCCGGGGGTGTATTTTGGAATTTTTCAATTAAGTTTGAAATAATCATTTAATTAGAGGAATTTCGTACTTTTGAGTTTAGATCGATTTATTTATGCAATATTTGATTAGTTTTGAGTCCTTGGGAGACGAATTTGGAGTTTCGGACGCGTTCTTGACCCGGAAAGTAGACTTGACACGAGGTAAGACTCCTTTCTAACCTTGTAAGAGGGAATTGTCCCCATATGTGAATTAAATGATTATGTGTCATTGTTTGTGGGGATTACGTACGTACGAGGTGACGAGAGACCGTGTGTAGTAACTATTATTATTATGTCCGGGTAGTTAGGCTCACCACATGCCTTGTGAATTCCCTTAAATTGACCTAAATGCCTTGTGACTTCATTATGTGAAACTTGTTTCAAGAAAAATCCTAGAATTGAGTATTTTTAAAGAATTGTTATTTGGAAAGGATTTAAAGAAAGATGTTGTGTTTGCATGCGACTGCGACGCAATTTATATTCCGCGACCGGAGTGATTCTTCCCCTACTCTCATGGGAGCAGGCCGTAATCCACGACATGTTAATAGATGCATCTATGGTTCACGTTGTTCGACCCTTCGGCAGTGCACAAATATTGTTATTTTGTTGGCTCAGGCCGATTGTCCCTATTCCACTATGCGCATGCATCTTGCTTGATATTTTTATGACTGTTGAGCTGTGAAACATCCTGTAAAAACTAACGGAAAATTTGTATATTGGTGTTTCACCATGTATCTAGATTTTGACTACGATTCGATATTTATTGCTTTACTGTTCATGCTTACCTGTTGTCCTCTTTAAACTACTACTTCAATTTACTGTTTGGACCCTAGTAAGTGTCAAGTCGACTTCTCCTCACTACTTCTTCGAGATTAGACTGGATACTTACTAGGTACATATTATTTTATGTACTCATGCTACACTCTGTACTTAATTGTACAGGTTCTGAGGCAGGTGCATCTGGGTATCATTCTGGATCTCGTCCATCTCATACTTGGCTTGGACTTCTCGGTGAGTTTCTTTCCCTGACGATTTCCAACAGTACCTTTGAGTTCCCCCTTCTTTTGATTTTATCTGTCTATTTTCCTCAGATAGTAGGGCAGACTTGTATTCTTTTGGATTTTCATTTTACTAGATGCCTGTAAACTCGTGACACTAGTTCCTGGCACACACGTAGTAGACATTATATTTTTGCTTAAGTTATTTGTTCGCTTAAATGTCTTAAATTTAAATCATGTAAGTATTGGAAATTGTTTTGGCAAATTAAACGAAACTCACTAGTAAATTAATGTTGTCTTTCCTGACACGGTGTTGGGCGCAATCGCGACCTGATTTAGGATTTGGTTCGTGACACTTGGAGTCATGTTCTCAAAATGAGAGATATTTTCGAAAATCATATTGTGTGGCAGGTAAATTCTGGCTCAAGTAACTTCTGGTGGGACAATTGGTCCCTAAAAGGCACTTTGGCAAAACAACTGCCTGATACTCCAAAAAACTCCAAATTACTGGTAAAGGATTTCATCTCTGATGGTCAATGGAATATAAACAACGGAAAAGAGTTCAAAATGCCCCTAAATTATTGGAAAAGGTTTAAAAATAGCCTTCATCCACCTATTGGGCTAAAAATACCCCTCCATCCACTTTTTTGGTCCACTTATGCCCTTTGACCGTTAGGTCAATGCTAAATTAAAAATAATTATTATTCTTTTTGTAAAACATAAAAAAAAAGATATTTTTCAAAATATTTTGGTTTTTTTAAACTAATGCACCAATAGTCCACTAATTTAGTAAAGTTTTTTTTTTTTTTTTCAGTTTTTACAAAAAACAATTCAGTTTTTACAACAAAAAAAAATCAGTTTTTTCAGTTTTTTTAAAGCATTTTTTTGTCAAAACTGAAAAATAAATTGTAAAAATAGGAAAAAATGTTTTTATTAAAATATTATCGTTTTTTAAAAACTGAAAAAAAAATTCGCTTTTGATTTTTTTTTTCAGTTTTTAAAAAAAACGAAAATATCTTTTCTTTAAAAAAATTAAAAACGAAAATAAACGAAATGCTTATAAAAAACTGAAAAAATGAAAAAAAAAATATATTTTTCAAAAACGAAAATTTTTTGTTGAAAATATAATTTTTTCAAAAGCGAAAATATTTTGTTGAAAATATAATTTTTCAAAAACGAAATTATTTTGTTGAAAATATTTTTTTGAGTTTTTAAAAACGAAAATAATTTATTAATTTTTTTTTCAGTTTTAACAAAAAAAAATGCTTTAAAAAAAATGAAAAATATATATATTTTTGTAAAAACTGGAAAAAAATTTCTTTACTAAATTAGTGGGACTATTGGTGCATTAGTTTAGAAAAACGAAAATATTTTGCAAAGTATTTTTTTTTTAAGTTTTACAAAAAGAATAATAATTATATTTAATTTAACATTGACCTAATGATCAAAGGGCATAAGTGAACCAAAAAAGTGAATGGAAGGATATTTTTAGCCCAATAGGTGGATGAAGGATTTTTTTAAACCTTTTCCAATAGTTTAGGGGCATTTTGAACCCTTTTCCGTATAAACAAATTAAAGGAGCTCCTACATATCAACTGATTCAACAAATCCAAAATATTCCTATGGCAATCAAAACAAGGAAGATGAAGTTTTTTGGGCCCTATCGGAGAATGGCAAGTTCACAAACAATAGTGCGTGGAATATGGTAAGAACTTCTAACCCAAAATTCCAATTCATTGATAAAATGTGGAACTCTGCTATTTCTTTAAAAATGTCCTTTTTGATGTGGAGATTATGACATAGTAAACTCCCCTTTGATGAGGTGATTGCTAAATTTGTTAGACAAACAGTTTTCAGATGTAACTGCTGCACTAATCCAAACTCCAATAATATTAATCATGTTTTTGTGGAAAGTCAAAGTGCTAGTTACATTTGGAATCTCTTTGGAAACGCCCTTGGCATACACCACCACCCTTACACTATTCGATATATCATTAACCTATGGTGGACCTCAAAGGATTTCAATGAAG
Source organism: Nicotiana undulata (assembly GCA_005239495.1). Classification (NCBI taxonomy): domain Eukaryota; kingdom Viridiplantae; phylum Streptophyta; class Magnoliopsida; order Solanales; family Solanaceae; genus Nicotiana; species Nicotiana undulata. The sequence continues at coordinate 26,440 of ML286266.1, read as the reverse complement.
TGCACAGACTAGTTTTAAACATTTCTCCAATTATTATTTGTTGGTTTCCTTGAAGGAATTTTGTGCCTGCAGGTATAGAGAACAAAAAAAATTTCAACAGGTATACTTGAGTAGCAAATAACCTGGAGCATAGTAACATCGGTCAACAAAGAATATCCTATTAATGGCCTTAAGCTCCCTTGGAATTCTTTCTGTGATACACTCACAAGGCTACGACCTGGGTACAAAAGTGTCGTGGTTCGATGACTCAAACCAGAAAGGAGTTGGGTTAAACTAAATACTGATGGGATCTTTATTCAAAGGGAAGGAAAGGCAGGTCTAGGAGGTGTGGTTAGAGATGAAGATGGCAACATTATCATGGCCTTTTCTACTCCTGCGACTGTCTAGAATCATAACATAGCAGAGGCTCAAGCAACATTATTTGGTCTCAATTGGTGCAGTCAAAATGGCTACAATCAGGTGATTCTTGAATTGGACTCTCTGTACATTATAGAGATCCTCCAAAAAGATGGTGCCACAAGCTATAATCTCATCCATATTGTGAATAAGATAAAAGACATTATCAGCAGGCTCAATATTCATATCAAACATTGCTACCACGAGGCTAATCAATTGGCTGACAGTTTGGCTAAGAGGGCAGTAGAATTGCAGCAAACTACTCAGTTCGATTCTAGTCAGCAACTCCCTAGGCAAGCCAAAGGCCTATTTTTGCTTGACAAACAACAAATCCCTTGTATAAGAAACAAATATGATAAGGCTAATTTCTTTGTTAGTTAGCAATTTTTAGGTCGAGGAGGCGAACTAATTGTTTAATCGTTGAGTCCTCATATTTTTGAAGGGTTGCCTCTACCCTTGTGTTGTATATTCAAACTCTTTTTTGGCTAATACAAAAACCCCCAAGCATGCCGGGAAAGTTTATCCAAAAAAAAAAAGGGGAAGCAAAACGTATTAAAAATAACCCCACAATTAAGAGCCCGTTTGGACATACAAATTTTTTACTTTTTTCCAAAAAAAAATTTGAAAACAATGTTTGGTTATCAAATTCAACACATTTTTTCCAATTTCACTTGAAAATGCATTTTCAAATTTGAAAAACTGATTCTTACCAGTTTTTCAATTGAAAATGCATTTTCACTAATTTTTAATTCTACAAATTTACCCTATACTTTTAAAATTTATACGATGACCCCAGCAACTATTAACCTACAACTTCCCATATAAACACAAAACGCGCAGATCTTTGAAAATTATAGGTGATGCAAGCAACCAATTAATCTATCTTTGGTTTTTATTTTATCTTTTAAAATAAGTAGGTTTTATTGAATTCTTGATATACCCCAATATTAAAGAAGAACTTGTTCATATTCATGTTGTTTTTGGCTTAAATTCCTTCTTTGAGTATTAGTAGAATTAGAAAATGTGATATTGATTTTGCATCTTCTATGTTGAATAATAGCATTTTGATTGTTTATTTCAAGTAGGATAATCATTTTGGGGTGGTTTTGATATATTTTACAAGTTGTGGGGTATAAATCATGTTTCATGATTTTAAAAAAAAAAGGCATCCAAATATATTGCAAATATTATAACCAAACACAAACTTCATCTTCAATTGAAATTCCAAATTCCAAAAAAAAATTTGGAATGCATGCCAAACGCCTACTAAGCTTGAATGCAACTTCTTTTTTAATATTCTAAAGCGGGGCACTAGATTCTAACTTTATTTATTTCATGATGATTATGATTCATGACTAATATCTTGACTCATAGTTCTCACCCCCCCCTCCTCTTTTTTTCTTTTTTCTTTAAGGAGAAAAAACCACTCGTATAATAAAAGTAATTAACAACCATAATCATAGGCTCGTGAATTTTGCAGAACCCAGTATTTGTGGATTAAACCTTACCTGAGTGCAAAAAACAAGTATATGTATTTTTGGTATGATGGAAATTATTTTTTATAAAAAAATATGTCCAATGAAAATATTTTCTGAAAATTATTTTTCGGTGCTTGATGAGTGAGAAATTTCTTTTAAAAATGTATATATCAATGTTTAATAATATAATTAACAGCTTAAAGAGTGGTTTGATTAAATTGTTAATACAAAAGATCAATAATAATATTTACGTGTAAGTATTGAAGTAAATATTATGAAGTTAAGGGATAATATAGTTCTAAGAAAAATAAAGTTTAAATATCGTACTAAACACATTTAAATTTAAATATATATTCAAAACCATCTTACCAACTTTGGATCGGATAAGTTTTGACGCGTCTATTGAAGTATCCTACCTACCAAACTATATTAGTGGTAGAGATAGCAAAACGTGATTCATCAATTTTCCTTGTCATTTTCCTTTTTACCAGCATAGAATATAGTCAACACACGCCATATTGATCAAACATATAAAATTGATAACGTGAACATGATTTCAAAAAATCAAACATGTGAAGGGCTAATTTGGCTCTAATTACGGCAGCAAACGTATCAAAAATTACCAACCCCCACTACTAAACCAGAAAGCAGCGTCTTCTTTAGTATTCTAAAGCAAGGCAATAATTTCTAACTTCTTATTGCTTTCATGACAATAATTAAGACGATATGTTGATCCCGTGTTACTTTTTCTATATTTCCTTCTTTATCTTTAAGGAACAACAAAAATCATACATATAATAAAATAATTGACAATAATATCCTCTTGCAAAAATGTATGTTAAGGTTGTGTACAGTAGACCCTTGTGGTACGATCCTTCTCCGAACTCGTTCATAACTAGAGCTCAATGCACCAGGGTGTCCTTTTCTTTTTTCAGGTGCTTGGATAATATTTATGCAGGTAGTGATCAAATATATAATTTACACCATCGAGGACTGACGACTGTGATGAGGGTTGAAATTCATTTGCCTTAATCACGAATTCTGGTTCAACCTCTGAAAATGAAAAATCTTTCAATAGAGAGCAGTTTACCTATCTGGCACCAATATAAATTTGTTGGATTAGTTAGTTTTGGCTACCGAATTGTTAAATAAATAAAAGAAGAAAAAAAAAACCTACCTAACAAAATCATATACTCACAGTGGTAGGGCTAGCAGAACGTGATTCAACAATTTGCCTTCTGATTATCCTTTTTGCCAGTACAGAATACAGTCAATGTACGCCACGTTTACGTTTATCAAAATTCAGTAATGTTAACACAATTGAATACACAATACATATGCAATATCACAAACTTTAAATCACATTACAAATTCAAACATACAACCAATGTAATGAACACTACAAACACTAATAAATGAAACAGCCTATCCACAATGATCTTTACTGAAGCAAGATTCACGAGAACTTAACAAAAACAAATTACAACTTTAGAAGTAACACATCTTGAATTCATAGGAAGCAGCAACTAGATATCCCATTAGCAGAAATGGAAGTTCCACATCGTTACCTGTCAAGAATAAAGTAGGAAAAGGATTGCACATATAAGATATGACTTTTAAGCAAATTCACAGAATACTCAAAGAACAACTTGTATACCCGTGTTTACGCCAAACCAATCATAACATGATATATATCTTATATATAAATTTTATCACTTAATCATAGTTAAGATATGTGTGTTTTTACTTTACTTTATTATTTATTCATATGATAAAATAATATAATTTTTTATTATATCCGGGTATAAATAAAATAGTTCCATGCTGCTACTCCATCCTTCAAGATAAAAAGTATCTTTTCTGATATGTTCTGAAAAGAAAATTAAAAAAGATAAAAAGTATTTCATATATACTGGCGGGGGGATTTGAAGAGATGGTAGAATTAGAGTAAAATTACCATGTGGGGAAAGATGATCACTCGTTTAGTTCTTGGTAAGGACCCAAATAGCATAGATAATACCAGGCAGCCATCCAAAGAGAGTCAGCAAACAACAGATCCAGAATTCACACTGTTTTTACCAATAAACACAAGCACAACCATAAGTAACGTTATCAGGATAAAGTTTTTCATATACAGGTAAAAGAGAGAATTGAAGAGGAGAAGGAGGATACCTTGCAGCCAAATTTGAGGAAGACACCAAGAGGAGGCAAGATGATGGCCAAAAGAATGTCTATGCAAGTCATCGCACCCATCTTTTTATTATTCAATAGAAATTACAGTGGTAAAGAAGAAAGGGATATACTGGGGAAAGAGGATATTAAGGACTGGCCAAAGTGATTCTCAATACTAAACAGAAACTGAAGTGGGGAAGTGGCTGCTGATATACAGGGGAAGGAGACACCCTACGTCCATGTGTTGTATGTTTATTCGATAAGAGGCGATATTTTTCTATGTGTACGCGGAGGTTTCTTGTTACCTTAATCTCACTTCAATTACTTTCCTGCTTTGCCTTTTGACTAAGAGCCCGTATATATGGGCTCGTTGTAACTAACTTTTAAGTCAAAAGTCCTAAGTTAAGAATTTTAATTTTTGACTTTTAGCTTTTGGTTTACTTTTGTTATTTTAATTTAAAAATAAGTGCTTAAAATTATTTTTTATTTTATTTTATCCAAATACTACAAAATGACTTAAAAATTACTTTGATTTAAAAGCACTTAAAATAAGTCAATCCAAACGGGCTCTAATTTGGTACTCTCCCATCCACTTCGGGTGATTAAATTGGACTTTGTACGAAATTTAAAGGTGTGAAGATTGTTAAAATTTTTAATTTTAAATTTGCATAATCATTTACTATTATAAAAGTATATCATTGCGGGTAAGATGAAAAAAATTTAACATTAAATTAGTTTTAAATACCTAGAAATGTTTTTATTTTTATTTTAGAACAAATTAATAAAAAACTAATATCACATAAAAGAAATAGATACAGTTTCCGCTAGAGAGTTCTCAATTTCCGTGTCTTTTGTCTGGTTGTTTGAGCACTTGCTTTGTAAATTTCAAACTAAAATCCAACAGCTCATTCTCATTTATCTGGACAACAACGTTAGGTTTAGGCCTTCCCATGTGGCCCCATACGTCTTCATTTATAATCATCTTCTTATGGCCGAACACACAAATTGAATCTTTCTAAATGGCGCTGCACTGTACCTTTCAACGTTCCAACTCTCAATGTAGACACTAGCTTGAAAAAAAAAAAAAAATCACTTACACTTAGTATTTATACGAATTAATGAACGAATGACATGCATCTTTAATATACAATTTATCAGAGTTAATGCTATATAGTTTTATCTTAATTTGTCATTTAACCGTGCTAAATTAATACTTCCTCCGTTCCAGTTTATGTGAACCTATTTCCTTTTTGGTCCGTTCCAAAAAGATTGACCCTTTTCTAAATTTGGAAACAATTTAGCTTGAACTTACAATTCTATTCTTAATGAAAAGCTTTTATAGCCACACAAATACTATGGCCCCCTTTTTAACTTGTTTAGGACCATAAATTCCAAAAATCTTTATTTTTTCTTAAATTTCGTGCACAATCAAACAAGTTCACATAAATTGAAACAGAGGGAGTAATACAGTTTAGTGTAACATCAAGCAAGTATTTTGCTTTCACTGGTGACGCACTCATAAGCTCCAAATAAGTACAAAGTAGTAGGGCGGTCCAAGGGTCAAGCCACCAAAAAAATTTAGTTTTGTTTTCTATTCGTAATTGTATTGAGATCCACACTAATCTGGTTTCGTACATCGTAAGGCCTAGATATTTTATCAGGAATTTTTTAACCACATGACTCGAACCCGATATATCTAATTAAGGTAAATTGGATCATACACATCTCACAACAATCTTTAGAGGAAGGATCTACATATATTAGGCATGTTAAAATAAAAAAAATATTTTATAAAAAGTAAAGATATATTGATGTAACCGTTTGAGCAAAAATTGAAGAAAGAGAATCAGTCCTCCTAAACCCTTGTCGCTAATATAAAAATTTCATTATTTAGATTTTACGATTGACATCATTATTAGTGAGGTACTATATTATTATTCTCCTTTTACATTTCTCATTAAAAACATGTAATGAACTTTAGAATTCGTTTTTTGGAATTTTCAATAGTCCAAGTCTTATTTGTTATCTTTCTCATCAGAAAATGTGTACTACATTCTTATATTCTCTTTCTTGATTTCTGTAAAAAAAGTTTAAGTTCTCGATAAGTTATATTGCTTTTTGTAGAAAGAAAAGAGTTTTATTTTTTCTATTAAAAACAAGAGTTGAAGAGTACCGCTGAATAAAACTATATTTCACACTCTTTTTTCCCTCTCAGGTTTCAAGCGTTTCAACCAGTATATTAGTACATCAAAAATTATTTCGATATCATGTGATAAACTTCTTGAATCTGGTTCTATTATCTAAGATCAACAATATCTTAGGAGAGATTAAATTATTTATAAAAGAAAGTATTAACAACTTTACATCTTAAAAAGCTAGAAAAATATACTGCAATTAAAAATATAGATAAATTTTTTTTCCTTCTGAAAGACCCCAGATTAAAAATTAGCTTTAGGCGACCAATTTTCTTGAGCAGCCCCGGAAGTACTTTAGTGTAAAAAGGTAGTTATAAATTAAGAGCAAGGAATTTGTATCCCCCTTGGTGTTATGACCCTGTAAAAAGGTGGATTAATCAAATTTGAACACTTGCCTCATTTTGTAGAGTGACTAGAAGTCTAGAACTAAGCTTCCGTTTAGATGAATAATGTTCCCACTGCTATGGTGTGACTTCGATCTAATTTATACTTTGTGTTTTCGGAACTCGATATTGACATGGAATTTGGCATTAACATACGAGTATAAACTTCGGTGTACGGGCATAAACTTCGGATGCACGGGTATAAATTTCAAACTTACAAGTATAAACTTCAGATATTTGAAGTTAGGCTTCGCGATCCTAACTTCACACCCGTATGTCTGAAGTTTACACTGTTATGGGCTAACTTTAGACACCGAATCTGAAGATTTTCAAGGATTAAAATCAGATCCATCTAATATGTTAACGCTATTTTTCTAAAGAAAAAGAGATCGAATATAATTCTGTGTACGGTAGAAATCGAAGATGTCCGAGCCTGTGGGTTCGAGGGGTATGTCTCAATTATAAACTGGGATCGAAGTGAGTTCGGGCCCAACGAGTATGGAGGCTGAGATATCAAGACCAAGCTAGATCGACATCACAGTAACAGAATCACGAGATATCCGCAATTGACAATCAATCCCGGTGGGAATCCCGGAGCCAGAAGGGCTATTAACGGTTAATAATGTCAATCATGTATTTTACTTCCGCAATTAGAGTCATTTCTTATATAGGATTCCTCTACTATATAAAGAGGAATCCTATTCATTTGTAACGCATTCACTGATCACAATTATTATCACATTCAAGTTCTTACTCACATTGCTGAATACAAACGCTCTTTTATTTACTCTTAACTCTTTGTATTTGAGTTGTTCATATTATTATTGTTCTTCTTACTATTCTTGGCAAACCGTTCTTGATTCTAATCCATATCGAGGTCGATAACTTGTAGTTATACGGGTTTGATCCATATAAATCTCATAGTTAATTTATTTAGCTAAGTATTTACCGATTAGCATTGAATTAGATCGCATATCCTTATAACCACCATAAAATTTTAATTGTTACTCATATTTCGAGGTAAACAGTTTGGCGCCCACCGTGGGGTTAAGGATAATAGTGATTTTTCAGTGTTAATTCTGGTATAACACACTATTTTTGCACTTGTTTCTTGTCAAGAACTTTTTTTCAGGATAAAATCATGTCAAACTCACAAAACAAAGCTACACATGGTGACAACAGCCTAGGACTCCACGGGAAAAACGAGAATGTTGTCGCTCCGGGAGTCGAGGTTCCACAAGCTGGTCTAGAAGGAGCACCACCCGCTAACCCGGTCGATGTTCGTTCACATATTGCTTTGAATGCAGATTTAGGCGGAGACCCCGACATAAACGTACACAGAGAGGGTCGGACCGATAGTCGAGGTACCCAGGGCACAAGAGACGAAGGTGTTAGTCTCCAAGTCATATTTGAAATGCTATAAGCCCAACAGAACGCTATTTCCCAGTTGCAGAATCAACACGAGCTTCGAATAGGGTCGAGCAAGAGGCTACTCGTCGTACCGAGCCAGTGCCTGAAAGGTTAGGTGACAATACTTCGGCGACCGACCTTGCTATAATAAGAAAGCTCGAGGAGCTTACTAAGAGAATAGAGTCGGGGGAAAAGAAGATTGAGGCCAACGATAAGAAGGTGGAAATCTATAACTCTAGCGTTAATCAGATTCCGGGGGCACCACCGATCTTAAAGGAAATGGACTCCAAAAAATTTGTACAAAAACCATTTCCCCCAAATGCGGCTCCGAAGCCCATACCGATGAAATTCAGAATGCCGAATATACCAAAATACAATGGGACCTAGGACCCCAATGAGCACGTTACCTATTATACATGTGACATTAAAGGAAATGATTTGGAAGACGATGAAATTGAGTTAGTTTTACTGAAGAAATTCGGATAGACCTTGTCTAAGGGAGCTATGATTTGGTATCACAAATTGCCTCCGAACTCTATCGATTCGTTCACCATGTTGGCAGACTCGTTTGTAAAACCGCATGCTGGAGCTATAAAGGTTGCAACGAGAAAATCAGACCTTTTCAAGGTGAGGCAGAGGGAAAACGGGATGCTACGAGAGTTTGTATCTTAATTACAAATGGAACGTATGGAGTTTCCACCCATTACCGGAGAGTGGGCTATCATGGCTTTCGCCCAGGGACTAAACGAGAGGAGTTCGATCGCATCACATCAACTGAAACAAAATTTGATAAAATACGCGGCTGCGACCTGGGCAGTTGTTCACAACCGGTACCAATCGAAGATTAGAGTCGAGGATGACCAAATGGGAGCCCCCTCGGGTTCAGTGCACCCGAGCCCGTCGACAAGTAATAACCAAAGGGATTTTGATAGAGAATCAAGAACAACCAAAGATCGATATCAGTCGTATGCCGCAGATAGAAGAAACAACCATACGGGACGTAATTCCACCCGGAACGATCGAAGGGGTGACCGAGGACATAATCCTCAGGGACTCATGAGCAAGACTGTAATCGACAAGTACGCGGATCCCACAGAAGCACCTCGATTATCGGAGTACAATTTCAGTGTCGATGCCTCGGGTTTCGTATCGGCCATTGGAAGGATTAAGACACTAGGTGGCCAAGACCGATACAAAACGATTATTCTAAGAGAAATCCTATCTTAATGTGCAAATACCATGTCACACATGGCCACATGACCGAAGATTGCAGACAGTTGAGATAGGAAGTAGCTCGATTATTCAACGAGGGTCATCTTAGAGAATTCCTTAGTGATAGAGCCAAAAATCACTTCAAGGAGAGAGACGTTGATAAAAAGAATGAGGAAGACAAACCTCGTAATGGACTCTACAGTATGCACCTCGGGAACAGAACACCGAGGCCGATGCACTTGCCAACTTGGGATCGTCGGTCGACGAAGATGAAATTAGCTTGGGGACTATCGTCCAGCTCTCGAGGTCTGTAATCGAGGAAGGGCATGTTGAAATAAATTCTACAAGCTTAACCTGGGATTGGAGGAACAAGTATATCGAACACTTGAAAAATGGGAAGCTACCCTCGGACCCCAAGGAATCGAGGACCTTACGAATTAAGGTAGCTCGGTTCACATTGGACGAGGATGGAACGTTATATAGAATTTTATTCGATGGTCTATTGACCGTATGCCTGGGGTCGGGGGATACCGATTATGTTTTACGAGAAGTCCATGAAGGCACTTGTGGAAACCATTCTGGCGCTGAGTCACTAGTTTGAAAGGTCATCATAGCATGATACTATTGGGATAGTATGGAGAAAGATGCTAAGGAGTTCATTCGAAACTGCGACAAATGTCAAAGGTTCGCACCAATGATTCATCAGCCCGGTGAACAGCTTCACTCGGTTCTATCCCCGTGGCCATTCATGAAATGGGGGATGGACATAGTCAGACCACTACCATCAGCCCCAGGTAAAGCTAGATTCATATTATTTATGACTGACTATTTCTCTAAATGGGTTGAAGCGCATGCCTTCAAAAAGTTAGGGAAAAAGAAGTGATCGACTTCATATGGGATCACATTGCGTGTGGATTTGAGATACCTGCAGAGATAGTGTGTGATACTGGCAAACAGTTCATCGGAAGTAAGATAACAAAATTCCTCGAAGACCACAAACTAAAGAGGATATTATCGACACCATATCACCCTAGTGGAAACAGACAAACCGAAACATAAAATAAAACTATCATCCAAAACTTGAAGACAAGGCTAAACGAAGCCATATGGAAGTGGAGAGAAAAGTTGCTCGAGGTTATATGGGCATATCAAACGACATCGAAATCCAGTACGGGGGAAACCCCATTTTCTTTGGTATACGGCTCCTAAGCCTTAGTACTTGTCGAAGTCAGAGAGCCCAGCTCCAGATTTTGACATGCAACGAAAGAATCAAACCGCGAGGCAATGAATACCAGCCTTGAATTATTGTACGAGAGAAGAGAAGCGGCGCTCGTTCGAATGGCCGCCCAAAAACAACGAATCGAGAGATACTACAATAGAAGAACCAATCTTTGGCACTTCAAAGTAGGGACTTGGTCTTAAGGAAAATCACCATCAATACTCGAGACCATAACGAAGGGAAACTCATCCCTAACAGGGAAGGGCCCTATCAGATTCTCGACATAGTCGGAAAAGGGTCATACAAGCTTGGAACAATTGAGGGTGAGCCATTGGCAAATAATTGAAACACATCACTTCTCAAGCGATATTATTGCTAAGATATGAACCTCTACCTTTTTATTTACTTAAATATGATAAACTAACTTATTGTAGGTACCCGACCCAAAACATTGAGATCTCAGGTTTTAAAGTATGCGTTGCACTCATTTTCCCTTAGACTGGTTTTTAATCCAAATGGGTTTTTCCTGCGAGGTTTGTAACGAGGCAACAACTATGTGCTACCTGAGGATAATTCAACAGTATCCAAGGCTTCTTTGCAATCAACCTCGAATACTTGATGGCATCACCCTCGAATGTTATGTAAATGGGTCTCGATCGGAAAAGTTTTATAATGGGCCAAACGGTTGAATGAACCGTTTCCATGTAGAATAGCCGAGCCCCGATAACAAAACAAGTACGCATGTATGAATAATACAAAGAAGTACCTTTTTCCCCCAAATATCTCGTGTTTGAAGTAGATTTCTATTATACAAGTCAAATACTTATGATCTGTTGCGCAAAGCTAAGACTTGTGAAAAATGGCCCAAGGGCCGAGTGCAAACATACCTCGAACACTCGGGGACTACTTATTCGTGCTATCTAAAGTTCGAAGTTATAAGACCTCAAAGAGGCACCTCCCGATATACAGGCCAAGGCCATCACGCACAGGGACTATCATTTCGAACAAGTTCGAAATGTTATTGGGAAACAAGTCCAAGAGACATACCTGAACGCTACTGCCATATTAAAGACTACGGTCATATAAAAAGGCTACGGCCGAATTTACGCAGTTCAGAGACGTCTGACTTCTGCCATAAACTAAAGGCCTTCAAATACGTTGAAAAACCGATTAAGTAAGGCTACCCTTGGCAAAGCAAATAAATAAGGGCTTCGATAAAATCATCCCCCAAATAATTCAAAGGCTTCGATAACATCAGCCTTTAAGATGTTAAATCATCTCAACACAAACAAGTTCAGAAAACCTAGGTTTCGATCACCGAACCCTCGAAAAACCCAATGGGACTAAAAAATATATGCTAAGGCATAAGAAATTTTCACTAAGTCTTTTAGCCGAAAAGGGGAAAATTATAGCCGCTTTAAGAGGCCAAACTGTCCCAACTTTAAAGAGCCTAAAGGCCAACCTTAATGAGCCTAAGGGTCGATATAAAAGAGCCCAAGGGACGATCTCATGAGACAAAAGGCCAATGCAATTAAAAATCAAAACCACACTCTCATTCAATTCAAACCCAAAGGTCTGGTTCTTACAAACTTAAACGAACGATTAAAGATATAACGGCGAGCTTGAAAGCTTAACGATCGTTGATAATAACCAAAGGGCCTACCCTATCCTATGCAATTATTCGAGCTTGGATATTGGAGATAACTCGTTTGCCAGTTCAGAACAAGCCGTCACTGAGACAAACTCTCAAATGAGCTTTGGAATCGGGGACTTGCCTTCGTAACTCAAGGACTTCCCCCCCCCCGAAAAGTAAAAAGCCTAAGGGTTCATTTAGATCGCAAATTGAGCTAAAAGGAATTTTCCAGTGGAGACAATTAAACATACAAGGACATAGGGACATCATGGAATATTTTTCATTATACAAAAAATATGTACAAAAGGGCCAACCAGGGCCTTACAAGAGAAAGGGACGAAAAATGTTACAACCTAGTTATTATCAGGGATAGCCCCCTCGACATCGGCTTCTCCTCGAACATCTTGTTCAGGGGCATCTTCTTCGGCAACCTCGCCGCAATCTTATCCACTACCAGACCCCTCATCGTCATCATCATCATCTGAGGAGACGAGTTTCCTGGCCTCGGCCTCGAGCTCTTTGGCCCGAGCAATCTCTTTGGAAAGGTCAACGCCTCGAGCTTGAAATTCCTTGAGGGTTTCCCTCCGGGATCGGCACTTAACCAATTCACTACGTCGTTGCTCCCAATCGGAAGCCTCCCACAGCTGAGCTTGAACTGCCACGACATCATCCCGGTACTGCGCTATGGATTTGTCTACCCTGGCTTTGGTATTTTCAATTTCATCCTTGACCTCTCCAACTCCAGCTTCGAGCTCCTCGACCCTTTTCGCCTGAGCAGAGCCCCTTTCTTTGAGATTTAGGAGCTGGGCCTCCGCCGAAGATAACTCGGCCAAAGATGCTTCTTTTTCAACATCATGGTGGTCCATATTGGCTTTCCACCGATCACAATCGGTCTTGATCTGGTCGACCTCTGCCCGAAGGAGACTGATCTTCTCCACCTTTTGCTGCAACTGAGATTTCGAAGAGTTAAATTCCACAGTCGGGTCGACCCCATAATGCATCAGCAAGGAAATTACCTGCTTGTCTAGCTCGGCCTCCTTCTGTTGAATCAAGTCACTGCATGGTTTTTAAGAATGATAAATGACAACACAGTTGAACCAGGTCCATCAGGCCAAACATAGTCAAGCAGACCAGTTGGAACGAGAAGAGTCCAGGTGCAGGAGATAAACATTATCTCTGAATTAAGGGGTTATCTCCTAAGAGAAAAGGTTGCAAACTGATAAGGAGATGGACTTCGCATTCAGGTAGGACAAAATCAAGATAAAGGAAGATCAAGGAAGTTGAGATAAACTCAAACTCTTCCACTAAGGAAGAGTTGCATCAGAATTGAACAACAACATCTCAACTACTGATTCTATAAATTGTTGAAGCATTCCTACTGAAGAAATGGCACACAAACAATGAAGTGAAACAAGAATTGAAAGCAATATTACCAAATCAATTTCGCAAGCAGTTCGTGTGAAGAATCCTTGTGCGACTCAAAAGCTACTTGAACCAGCTCGAAGACCAATTCCATCTATTGTCTTTTGAGTATAGTTGTTTGTAGTAGGTGATTATACATTGTTTCTTTCTGCTTAATCTAGAAGCAATTGTAATAGGTACACAGTGTTCAAGTTAGAGTTAACTTGAAGTTTGTCGCAATTAGCTTGAGGCTAGTTTGCCACAAAGGGATTAGAGTTAGTCCTTAGGTTTACAAAATCATTGACATAGTGAAGATTTTGGGAAAATCCTACTGGGAAGTAGGTTGTGGTTTTTTCATTTTTTGAGCCAGGTGTTTTCCACGTAAAATTGTTGTGTTCTTTTATTTCTGCAATTACTTTTTCGCAAACTATAGAAGTTGGAACACCTAGAAGAACCTGGTTCTTCTATAGAGACTGCACTCGAAAATTGGACACCGCACAAATCACCCCCCTCTTGTGTGGTATTGACGTATAAAACATAAATTGGCATCAGATCAGGTTATCCTTGAAAAAGCTAACACCTTGGAAAAGATCAAAATGAGTGAACCACCTGAAAACTGGGAGGGACAGTCAACTGCAAGGCCACCACTATTCAATGGCCAGTATTACTTCTGGTGGAAGAACATGATGAAGGATCTCTTGATTGGAGAAGACTATGAACTCTGGGACGTAGTCACGATGGTCCTTTAGCCATTATGAAGTAGACTGCTGAAGGAGTAGATGTGCCAAAAACTAGAGTTGACTGCACTGCCGAGGACTTGAAGAAATGGGATAAAAATGCTAAAGCCAAAAAGTGGTTAGTTTGTGGACTAGGTCCAGACGAGTATAGTAGGATTCAAAGTTGGACCACTGCCAAAGAAATTTGGGATACTTTGCAAGTGGCCCACGAAGGAACACCTCAAGTGAAAAGATCAAGAGGTACTCTACTATACTCTCAGTATGAAAACTTCACCATGAAAGAAGGATAGACAATCCAAGAGATGTACAAGAGGTTCACAACTTTGACAAATGAACTCAAGTCTCTTGGAAGAGTCATTCTTGAAGAGGACAGGGTGGAGAAGATCCTGACAAGGGTCTGACCAATTTCCTGGGAAACCAAAATCACCGCTATCTAGGAATCCAAAAATATGGCAACCCTCAGATTGGACGAGCTTATTGGAAACCTCACTGCCTACGAACTTAGAAGGCAGACAATGAAAATGGATGCTCCTAAGAAGGAAAGTTCTAGACCTGAGAATCACTGAGGGAGAAGATCTGGAGGAAGACGAGATGGCCATGATCACCAAGGAATTCAAAAACTTTCTCATAAGGAAAAAGGGCATCTCAAGAGGTGGAAACTACAACAAAGCAAAAGCTCCAGAAAGGCGAACCAACGAGGGATGTTACAAATGTGGAAAGATTGACCACCATATCAAGAACTGTTCTCAATGGGAAGTGGAATGGAAAAGGGAGAGATTCGAACGAAGGAATAGGACGAAGGAACTGGTCCAACCCTAGAAAACCACAACAAAAACTAGGGTTGCTGCTTGGGGGGAAAGTTCAGATGAAGAATCAGAAGATGGTGAGAATGATGAACAGGCGCTCATGGCAATTGGCGAGGAATCATATGAAGAACCAGAGGTAAGTATATCCCATCTCAAAAACAAGATAAAGTTCCTATCTAAAGAAAAACTCTCTGAGTTGATACTTGATTTCATGGATGATTTCGAAGAAACAAACAAAGAGAAAGAACAACTCTCTAAAGAATGTATAATATTAAAAGCAAAGTGCAAGAACCTGGAAATCAGAGTAAGTGAATATGAAAAAGAAAACACGGCCTTGAAGAACCAGGTTCATCCACTCGAAACTGAGATCCTAGAGCTAAAATCTGAAAATATAAAATTGAAGCTAGGAACTAGTAAAAAGACTGTTGATCATTCTCATATCATGTTAGAGGAAAATCTAGGAAAACTAAAGAATAAGATGTACACTAATAGTGAACAGATAAGGACACTTAAAGAAGAACTTGGTAAAGTCAAACATGAATTAGATCAAACTTGTAAATGGAATAAATCCTCTGATGCCTTAACACGGCTCCAAGAAAATCATATTAGCAACCGGAGAGGACTTGGCTTTGGGAGTCAAATGCCCAAATGGGATCCCAAAAGTAAGTATCTCACTCTTCCTGAGAATAAAATCTGCACCCACTGTGGTAAGACTGGCCACTACAAAATTGAGTGTACTGCAAAAGAACAGGTCAGTCGAAGAAATGAAAGTTTTATACGAAAGAAAAACTGGTTACCAAATTGGGCCAGAAAAAGCTTGATTCATCCTTTATCTCATAGAAAAGGACCCAAACTAGTTTGGGTCCCTAAGACTAACCCCTGATTTCATTTTGTAGGTTCAAGTGAGAGGAAGCAGCCAAATTTGGTACTTGGATAGTGGCTGCTCAAAGCATATGACAGGGAATAAGGAACAATTCCTTTCACTTGAAAACCTCAAAGGAGGAAATGTCTCCTTTGGAAATGGAAAGAAAGGTGAAATTATTGGGGTCGGTAAGGTAGGTAAGGATGACACACGTTCCATTGAGAATGTGTACTTAATAGATGGCTTGAAATATGGCCTGATCAGTGTGTCAGAATTGTGTGACAGAGGTAACCTGGTTGCATTCACTTCCACAAAATGTTTTGTGATTAACTTACTGACAAGATCGTTTTGCAGGGAAAAAGAGTGAATAACATTTATGTCATAGACCTGTCCACATTATCAGAAAATGAACTCACTTGCTTAAGTGTGTTACAGTGATCCCCTCCTTTGGCACAAAAGACTTGGCCATGCCATTCTGAATCAGCTTAACAAACTAGTCTCCAAGGACTTAGTGGTAGGGCTTCCTAACATTAAGTTCAAGGAAGACAAAGTTTGTGAGGCATGTGCAAGGGGGAAGCAGGTAAGATCCTCATTCAAAAGCAAGAAAATGGTCAGTACCACCAGGACGTTGGAACTGGTTCATATGGATCTATGTGGTCCTATGAGAACTCTGAGCAGAGGTGGTAAGAAATATGTAATGGTGCTATTTGATGACTACTCAAGGTTCACTTGGACCTTGTTTATGACATCTAAAGATGAAGCATTTGATATGTTTACCCCATTTGTTAGGAAAACTCAAAAACAGTTAGGAAACCAACTATCATCAATAAGATCTGATCATGGTACTAAATTTGAGAATGCAAAGTTTGCTGAATTCTGTGATAAACATGGCATAAATCACAATTTTTCTGCCCCTAGATGTCATGCCCCAAAACCGAGGGACGAGACCGGCGCCTAACCAAATGAACCCAGTCAAGCGGACCTGGATTGCCTTTTCTACCCAACGCATTACCCCGTGTTCATAATACATATTTTCCCATATGAAATAGCCAACTTAGATTCAAAGTACGATTTACAACATAAATTCATTTTCCTCTTTTAACCTTCAACAATAGATAATCCAAAACATACAAGTTACATACAACATTTACGATGCGATCCCAAATTACAAGTGAGTACAACTACCGGCCAAAATATACGTATATGTACAACCCACACGGTGTCTACGGAGCCTCTAAGAGTACTAGGAGTTTTACATAACATGCCGGCAACAAGTCCCCGACTATAACTTTTACAACATAAGAAAAATGGAATGATATAGTCCACGCACGGCCCCGAGAGGAAATGGGGCTCACCAGAACTGATGAAAAGATGAGGAGGAGGCACCACTAACGGCGGGCTGAGCTACCTGCTATGGAACCACCTACATCCATATAAAAGATGTAGTGCCCCCGGAAAAAGGGACGTTAGTACCGTGGAATAGTACTAGTATGTATGAACAAACTTTACTCTATGTAAAATCAAACAATACACAGATAAGAGACAGTTAATGGAACCAACAAATAGTGCACAGAAACAGAAACAACCACAATTAAGAGTTTCACAGATTCTTATTTCAACACAATCACATTCCACCCTTGTTCCTTCTCAACAATCCACTCATATTACTTCTTGTTGCGGTGTGCAACCCGATCCCACCGGACAATCACATTTAAGCCTTATTACATTCTGTTGCGGCGTGCAACCCGATCCCACCGTACAATTCGCATTCCACCCTTATTTCTTCTCACACCAACCTTATTTCTTCTTTTGCGGCGCGCAACCCGATCCTACCGTACAATCATATTTCATAGCAACAATAACAGCCACAACCTAATTACAAGGCTTCATATCATCAAGAGTACAATTTCATAACAACCAAACAATCATGTGTTCACAATAGTCTTTATCAACCATTAATTCAATCACAAAGATTTTCATCAACAAGAATATAAATTCATTACGTCCAACAATCCGTATGAAATCAAGCCACAGTAAACCTTGCCAAACAATGAGTCATATACGATATTGCCATGATCATTTAGTTCAATTAAATCAATTCCTAACTCCTTTTCATCACTTCTTACACGACCCTTAGAACTTAGATACATTCATACATTTGGGTTCGTTACCATTCTTTCATACCAACATATTTAAGCATATAACGAACCTTGCACATGATGGATAAGTCACAAAGGAATCACCTTTCACAATTTCACTTAACATGGTAATCGGCTAAGAAAATCACAAAAATGAAATCTTACACCTCAACATAAGCGGACAATTAATTCACGTGTACTCAGCAAGAAACTCATACCGATTGTTCGGACACCAACAAGGTGACTCTACGAAGATTAAAGTTAGCCATACATACCTCGAGTCGAAATTCCCCTTTAATATCTATCACAAATCACCAGACCGTCTAGCACCGTCAATTTATTTCACAATGTTACATATTTCACTTAGAATTAGGAACCATGAACATAACTCGAACTCATTTAGGCATTTTATCGAATGCTAGGTGACTCCTTAGATTACTAACCCCCTTTTTGTGAATAATTACCCAAACTCGTTTCCCTTTACTAGCTTGTGGAAGATTATTCACATGCATGCAAGTCTTATCTTTTATTTTCACAACCAATTCATGTGGGTTCCATTTTTAACCAAAACCTGAGAATTAAAGGAGAGATGGGGTGGGGACTTACCTCTTATAGTGAAGAAGATGAAGATTACTCGATAATGTTCGGGCCTGAGTGATATTTGAAGAATCAATTTGGGGAAGATGAGGACTTCTCTCTCCAGAACCCACTCTCACTTCTCTTTATTTTTGTTCAGATGCATGCTAAAAATGAAGGGGAGGGGTGTTTTATTAAACTGGGGGTCGGGGGCAAAAATTAGAATTTTTGTCACGACCCAAACTGGAGGATCATGACTAGTACCCGGGCTATACTTGCCGAGCACCAACGTACATTTTATCTAATCTTCTTATTATCTTTAAGGGCGGACGAGATCAATATAAGTGGTAGATATGGATTATGAACACCAAACAATGAAAGATAATGAAATGAACATGGAGAACATGGGATAACAAGACTGCCAAGAAACTACATATAAGTTAGGAGCTACCACACTTCCATGAAAGACTATACAACAAAAATCATCCGACAAGGCATACCAAACTATACATAAGCCGACACCTGTCTATGAGCCTCAAAAGGAGCATAAGTAATGCAACTTAGTCGGAACAGGGCCCCGACATACCCTTAATATCTATAACAAAAATTCATACCAAGACCACGGCAAGTTCGGAGAAGGGATCTCGCCTATAACCGCTGAACTGGAAAGCCTAATATGGTGGGGGAACTGCGTCTACTTGTCTATCAGGACCTGCAGCACGATATGCAGCGTCCACAAATAAAAGGACGTCAGTACGAATAATGTACTGAGTATGTAAGGCAAGTGAATATAAATATGAACAATAATGTAAAGAGAGGTAGAGAAGATACAACCTGTAACATCTGAGTTCTTCTAAGAGACAGTAACATGAAATGCATAATCTTTTAAAAACATCCGCCTCTGTGGGCATCATCATCATCATATCATACCCGACATCAAAGAGGACTCGGTAAACCTAACTGATCAGTGGTTGCACAATAGGTGTCATACCCGGCCAACTATAGCGCGGCTTGGTAGAGTAAAATAGATACATATATATATAATGCATGTAGGACACATTGGAATCATATTCTGAACCCTTTGGAGTGACGTAAGGTCGATATTCTCCGTACACGTTATTATGATTAACTCTTCATCAAGAATCTTATAATAACCAGGAAGAACCAACAACATTGATAACATAAGAATAAGATAATCAACCTCAACATCAATTGTTCCATAAGAAGGGAAACAATGTAAGTACTGCTAGCTTCTAAGAGTAGAGTATCTTTGGAAGCTCGTTCATTACATTATGTACAATCGGAGTCGTGCAAAAGAAGGAAAGGAATAGCTTCACATACCTTGTATATACATCCCCAATCTAAGCTATGCAATTGTCACGACTCCTTAGTCTACAATAAGAGAAACGACACTATCGTTATCATTTAAGCGTCATAACTATTGTGTATCGACCACAACCTATTTTACGATGAAACAGACAGAACCCCCCCTATATATATGACTTCACACAAGTCAAAACAATCACCAAAAAGCCCAAACAACATCAATAATAATCAAATTGAGCCTCCCAAAATAGTCCACACACAACCTAATAACTTCATACATAAGACGACCATCATAGTAGTGTCAAACGACTCGGAAATGTTACGACGAACTACCATCCCACAACCCTACATATATATGGTGTTTCTCAACACCCTTACTCCTCCAAAACTCCACAATACATTAGTAAAACACGCAGCCCAACAGCAACACAAAACAGTGCGCAAAACTGTCCACTACAAGTGAATAACTCGAACTCACGGCTTCCGATCAACGTCCCGTGAGTTCTTACAAGTATAAAACGAATTACCATGAATTTAAAGCACATATAATTGATTAAAGGGAGCAGTAAACTCACCTTACTTGTTGGATAACTCAGCTCTTATCTTGGTTCTTCAAACTCTAGGGTTTACCCCCAATTTGAACTTGAAAGAGAGGGAAAATAGATTAGGGTTTGTGGATAATTTTTGGGAGGAAGTTTGCAGGGGTTTAGGTCTGGTTATTTGTGAAATATAATGAGGGATATATTGCAGGAGATAAGCCTTTTAATGAGCTCTTTGGCTGACCCGAAATTTCCTCTTTTTGGGCTATCATTTAACCAAGTAGGTGACCCACCTACTTGCCACCTAGCAGCTTGTGCAGTCCCGCGAAAATGTCTATATCTCTCTACTCCGATGTCGTATTGATAAACGGTTTAATACGTTAGAAACTAGACTCATAGATATTCAATTTGGTGGGTATATCACCATGTAGTTACAAGTATATTGGGAGAAAATCTTAATAAAATTTGACCTAAAGTTTAAGTAAAACTATGAACCTAAGTTGCGACAACTCTTGTGGATTTTTGTTTCATAACTCGTTTGACTTCCAGACTATGATACGGATATTATATGATTCAAATACCTTTAAAAACGACCTCTTGAGAATATCAAGCACCCCTAGGTTTACCCATAATACGAGTTACAACATCCTTGATTCGTTTAACTTCTAATACGTGTTAGTCACTCTTATACACTCTTGTATCATTTAACATCAATAGGATTAACTTCTTATCATCTCAAAGATAATCGCTTCTAATTTTTATGTTGATTAACTTATGGCATGATCCAATGTACGTGAATATGGGTTGTAACACCCTCCCCCCTTAGGAGTATTCGTCCTCGAATGTAAGTGTTTAGGGGGAGCCTAACTCATCGTGGATTACAACGGAAATTTCCGGCCCTGTTTTCCCCTATAAAATGGATACTAGACAAACATACAAGCAGTTAAACCCAATGTACTGCCTTGCAAGGCTACACAAAGCATTATGGATATGTACACCATTTGCATATCACCGTTGTGTATTAAGGAATAGTACTCTCAATCTATTGCTTACCTCATAGAGTTGTTTCACCTTCTAATGCGTCCTGCGTCCCCTCAGCATCCTTGTTATCATGAATCTGGAACAAGTAAGGGTATTTAGACTTCATCTGCTCTTCTGCTTCCCAAGTAATTTCTTCCCTGTTCTTGTTCCTCCACAATACTTTGACGGAAGCTGTATCCTTTGTTCTTAGCTTGTGGACTTGTCGATCTAATATAGCTACTGGCACTTCTTCATATGATAGATCCTCTGTAAATTGTACATCTTTGATAGGGACGACTCGAGAAGGGTTTCCAATACATTTCCTCAACATAGATACATGGAATATCGGGTGGACAAATTCAAATTCGGATGGTAATTTTAACTCATAAGCAACCTGTCCAATTCGTCGAAGAATTTTGTACAGACCGATATACCGTGGACTCAGCTTAAACTTCTTCCCAAAACGCATAACACCCTTCATCGGCGAGATCCTCAGGAAAACCCAATCACCAACCTCGAACTCCAAATCACGACGTCAGACATCAGAATAAGACTTTTGCCTGCTTTTTGCCATCCTTAGTCGCTCTTGTATCAGTTTCACCTTCTAAATGGCTTGGTGAATCAAATATGGTCCATATAGTTCTATTTCACCGCCTTCAAACCATCCAAGTGGTGATCTACATCTTCTCCCGTATAGTGCCTCGTACGGGGCCATTTTAATATTGGAATGATAGCTATTATTGTAGGAAAATTCTATGAGTGGAAGATGGTCATCCCAATTCCCCTTAAAATCCAGAACACATGCTCGCAGCATATATTCAAGTGTTTGAATGGTACGTTCGGCCTATCAGTCAGTCTGTGGATGGAATGCAGTGCTGAGATTCACTTGTGTGCCTAAACCCTTCTAAAAAGACCTCCAAACGTTAGCCGCAAATTGCGTTCCTCGGTATGATATAATAGATATCGGTACACCATGAAGCCTAACAATCTCCTTGATATACAACTTTGCATAATCTTCCGCTGTGTAAGTTGTCTTAACTAGCAGAAAATGGGCATATTATGTAAGTCGATCAACTATCACCCATATGGAGTCAAACTTATGATAAGAGAGAGGCAATCAAATAATGAAGTCCATATTAATAACCTCCCATTTCCAGGTTGGAATCTCTATATTCTGAAGCAATCCACTGGGTTTCTGATGTTCGATTTTTACTTGTTGACAATTAGCACACTGGGCTACAAATTCTGCAATAGACTTCTTCATGTTATCCCACCAATACTGCTCCTTAACATCATGATACATCTTTGTCGAGCTGGGATGGATGGAATATCGGTATTGATAAATCTCAATCATAATCTTCTCTCTCAACCCTGCCACATCAGGCACACATAACCGGCTCTGGTATCTCAGTTCCCCATCTGCTCCGATCTCAAAAGCCGTAATTTTACACTGTTGAATGCTCTCTCTCAATCGTACTAAGGTAGGATCTTCATATTGCCGTGCTTTTACCTCGGCTACCAAAGATTATTCTGATGTTTTCTGTACAGTAACCCCTCCTTCATCAGAGTCTAACAATCTAATTCTCATATTCGCTAGCTGATGAAGCTCATTAGTCAACCCCTGTCTACTTGCCTCAATGTGTACTAAGCTTCCCATTGACTTACGACTGAGAGCGTCTGCCACAACATTGGCTTTACCGGGATGGTACAATATCTCGACATCGTAATCTTTCGGTAATTCAAGCCACTTACGCTGCCTCAAATTCAACTCCTTCTGCTTGAAGATGTATTGTAAACTCTTGTGATCTGTGTGGATGTCAACATGGACGCCGTATAAGTAGTGCTGCCATATCTTTAAAGCATATATTACTGAAGCCAATTCCAAATCATGGGTCGGGTAATTCTTTTCATGCTTCTTCAATTGTCTTGATGCATAAGCAATCACCTTCCTATGTTGCATCAATACGCACCCCAAAACCTATACCTGAGGCATCAAAATATACCACATAACCTTCTGTTCCTTCTGGGAGAGTGAGCACTGGCGCAAATGTCAATCGATTCTTTAACTCCTANTGTTGTAGGTCTCGACCAATTCTTTACTGCATCGATCTTTTGAGTGTCGACACTAATACCTTCGTCAGATATCACATGGCCAAGGAATGCTATTGAGTTCAGCCAGAATTCACATTTGGAGAGCTTAGCATATAACTTACAATCCTGAAGCGTCTATAATACTATCCGCAAGTGGCCCGCATGTTTTGCCTCCGAACGAGAATACACCAAAATGTCATCAATGAATACGATCACGAACACATCAAGATAGGGCCTGAATACAGTATTCATGAGATCCATAAATGCTGTTGGGGCATTTGTTAGCCCAAACGACATCACTAAGAACTCAAAGTGACCATCTCTTGTTCGGAAGGCCGGCTTTGGAATATCCTTCTCCTTAACCCTCACCAGATGATACCCTGAATGTAAGTCAATCTTGGAGAAATACTTGGCACCCTGGAGTTGGTCAAACATGCCGTCAATCCTTAGAAGTGAATACTTGTTCTTTATAGTAAACTTATTCAACTGTCGATAGTCGATACACATCCGTAACGACCCGTCTTTCTTCCACACGAACAGTACTGGCGCACCCCAATGCGAAGTGCTAGGCCTAATGAAGCCCTTATCAAGCAAGTCCTTCAACTGCGCCTTCAACTCGCGCAGCTCTGTCGGGGCCATCCTGTATGGAGGAATAGATATGGGTTGAGTGTCAGGCAATACATCAATGCTAAACTCAATCTCCCTTTCAGGAGGAAGGCCTGGAAGTTCATTTGGGAAAATATTTGGAAATTCATTGACCACGGGGATTGATTGTAGAGTAGGCGGCTTCGTCTCCGCATCCCTAATGCGAACGAGATGATAAATGTACCCTTTTGAGATCATCTTCCTTGCCTTAAGATAGGAAATAAACCTACCTTTCGGCGTAGCAATGTTCCCTTTCCATACGATGACGGGTTCATTAGGAAATTTAAACCTAACCATCTTCGTACGACAATCAACATTTGCATAGCATGAGGCCAACCAGTCCATTCCCATTATCACGTCGAAATCAACCATTTCTAATTCAAATAAATTCACCGAGGTTTGACGACTACAAATCATCACTATGTAACCTTTATATACCCTTCTAGCAATCACAGAATCTCCTATCGGAGTAGATACCGCAAGTGGTTTACTTATCAATTCAGGTTCAACGCCAAACTTATTATCCACAAAAGGTGTAACATATGATAATGTAGATCCCGGATCAATCAACGCATATACGTCGTAAGAAAACACAGACAATATACCTGTAACAACATCCAGAGACAACTCGAGATCCTGTCGACCTACTAGAGCGTAGGTTCGATTTTGAGCACCACTCGAACTCGGCACTGCACCTCTACCTCTACCACGACCTGTCGATTGCTGAAAACCTCGTGCTGGAGGTCGAACTGATGGGGAAGAACCAGACACTGATCCAGTTGTCTAAGCCATACCACCACCTTCTTTGTTAGGACTATCCCGCTTCATATGGCCAGGCTGTCCACAAGAATAGCACGCATCAGAACCTCGACGACACAGTCCAAAGTGGGCCTTGCCACACTGATCACAACGGGGTGTTGGGAGTCTCATATGACTAGTATCAAGACATCTACTAATCTCTTGCTTCCTAGTCGAAGGCATCGCTGAAAGAAAACAAGGTTAACATTAGATACAACACTAAAGACTAAACTCTACGCACGATCTAGATTTAGGAAGAAGGTAACAACCCTAGATGTCACGTAGTCTCCTGATTATAAATGCGGAGCGCTACACATCCATAATCAACACTCTACTAGACACGACTCATAAACAACCCCTAGGACAGACTTGCTCTGATACCAAGTTTGTCACGACCCAAACTGGAGGATCATGACTAGTACCCGGGCCATACTTGACGAGCACCAACGTACATTTTANCTCATAGACAACCCCTAGGACAGACCTGCTCTGATACCAAGTTTGTCACGACCCAAACTGGAGGATCATGACTAGTACCCGGGCCATACTTGACGAGCACCAACGTACATTTTATCTAATCTTCTTATTATCTTTAAGGGCCGATGAGATCAATATAAGTGGTAGATATGGATTATGAACACCAAACAATGAAAGATAATGGAATGAACATGGATAACATGGGATAACAAGACTTCCAAGAAACTACATATAAGTTAGGCGCTACCACGCTTCCATGAAAGACTATACAACAAAAATCATCCGACAAGGCATACCAAACTGTACATAAGCCGACACCTGTCAATGAGCCTCTAAAGGAGCATAAGTAATGCAACATAGTCGGAATAGGGCCCCAATATACCGATAATATCTATAACAAAAATTCATACCAAGACCACGACAAGTCCGTAGAAGGGATCTCGCCTATAACCGCTGAACTGGAAAGCCTACTGTGGTGGGGGAACTGCGTCTACTTGTCTATCAGGACCTGTAACATGACATGCAGCGTCCACAAATAAAAGGACATCAGTACGAATAATGTACTGAGTATGTAAGGCAAGTCAATATAAATATGAACAATAATGTAAAGAGAGGTAGAGAAGATACAACCTGTAACATCTGAGTGCTTCTAAGAGACAGTAACATGAAATGCATGATACATATATATACATAATCTTTTAAAAACATCCGCCTCTTTGGGCAGCATCATCATCGTATCAACATCCGCCTCTGTGGGCATCATCATCATCATATCATACCTGGCCTCAAAGAAGACTCGGTAAACCCAACTGATCAGTGGTTGCACAATAGGTTCTATACCCGGTCGAGGCTCGATAGAGTAAAATATATATATATATATATATATATATATATATAATGCATGTAGGACTCATTGGAATCATATT